>PVIJ01005806.1:0-99439 GCA_004024925.1 Scalopus aquaticus | reverse complement strand
CCACTATGGAAAGCTGTATGGCGATTCCTCAAACTGCTAAACATGGAGCTTCCATACGACCCAGCAATCCCACTTTTGGGAATTTACCCAAAGGACACAAAAACACTAATCCGAAAGGATACATGCACCCGTATGTTCATTGCGGCACTGTTCACAATAGCAAAGGTATGGAAGCAACCCAGATGTCCAAAAATAGATGGTTGGATCAAGAAGTTGTGGTACATATACACAATGGAATACTATTCAGAATTCAAAGAAGATAAACACATGCAATTCGCAGCAACATGGATGGACCTAGAGGGGATCATACTCAGTGAAATAAGCCAGAAAGAAAAAGAAAAATATCGAATGGCTTCACTTATAACAGGACTATAGGGAAACCAAATAGGAGAGAGACAATCAGCAGGGGGGGTGGGGGGGGGCAGGGGAGGGGAGGATAAGGGCACAAAATGGAATAGAAAAGAACACAAGGGACCATGGAGATGGATCACGGGTGAATTGGTGGTCGGCTACCCAAGGGGAATACAAAATGTAAAAGACATAAATAACAATAAAAATATATATTCTATAAAAAAAAAAAACCCTTTCATTCTTGCTTTAAAGAAAATCTTGGCAGAGATGGGATATTTATTCCCCCCCATATGATAGCACCAGCAGGTTTGGAATAGCGATATCTCTCACCAAAGTTCAGATGTTTGATAGGACTGTTTTTTTTTGGGTTTTTTATTTGATGTAAAATCTTTAGGAAAGTATCTGTAAGGTTCCCAGGAACTCAAAACTGTACACCCCATCAACCCTCCTGTGCATTGAAAACTTGATTGAAATTAGGCTTGATTCTTACTGCATCTGAAAGAGATTCACACAGATATATAGAGCTATAAGGCAGACTTCCTACAAGCAGATTTCCTCTTAGCACCTTGATGCTTTCATGTCTCTGTGTTCCTTATGTGCTCCAGTGGCTGGAAACATTTTTCTGACAATAAAAAATATTTCTATAAAGACTAATTCTATAAAATCCTCTTTCTCTTTAACTTGTATGACAACTTCAACTTTTATTTTGCCACTCTTGGATAAGACTAGAATGATATGGGATGATTAAGAACTGTGTTTAGATTATATATGCCACATGATCATAATTTCATTCTTTTTATGTGAAACCATTACAAGCTGTTAAAACACATAAAAATATAACTATGGAGATAGAGCCTTAGGCTTTGTGACTACGAAGAAAAAAATGTTCCTTTTCATGTCTTTTACACTCACCTGAAGTTCACTCCTGGGGGTATATTATGGCTTTGATGTTTCAATAGTTCTGGCACTAATTTAGGAGTGCCAGCTTTCTCGTTCTTTTTCTTAATTTTGTACCCTTCTCCACAGTCATAACACTGATGAAAATTAAAAGACAACATTGGTCTCCAGGGAGGAACAAGATTGCTCCCACGCCTTGATACTGTCTTCTTCCCTAATCCTCCTCTAGAGAGGAGCTAATGTCCTAGCTCTGCTAGTCGAACTTACTAAAAGCAAAGAGGAATATTAGTGGTAAGACTTGGAAATTCTTCTCAAGTCAGAAACAATAAGGAACATATTGGTGTCCAGGGTGAAAGATTCATATAACTTGACTCAGACAAGTCCCCTAAGAACTATTTCATAGCAGGGGGAAAAGATTCAGTTCCCACACCACAAGATGTCCCTTAGATGTCTCTGCTTTTAGCCAAGAAATTTCACATGCACCCTCATGTCCCAAGGTTCCTGCATCATAGAAATTCTTGCAAGATTTGGAATTCTAAACTCAAATCCAAGTAGTAAGGCTGAACTTACTGCCCAACAGTAAATCTGAAGGTTGCAATGTCCCTACTTCATCTATTACTATTTTGTTAAGTATCCATGTCTGGCCTAGTCTCAGAAAAGCACCCTTTACTACACTCTAACAGCTGTGCTCAGAGGTAAGCAATTGTCCTTTCCTTATAAAGAGCTTCCAAAAAGCCTCACCGGTGCGTCAGCATCTATTGTGCTCTCTTTGCACTTGCTCCATAAAAACAGTAGCACACAGAATCTCCTGCTCTTATTTTTACTTACCACTCCTGGGGTGTACTCTCATGAAATCCCAGATGTAAAACAGTCTTCTCATTGACTCAGAGGGTGGGCTTAGATAGACAAAGAACTTTGAGAATCTTGGCAGTGATGGTTCATTGTATCAGCTTGATTGAGCTAAGGAATGCCCAGAGAGTTGCTAAAACATTATATCTAGATACATCTGGGAGAGAGTTTCAGGACTAGATTAGCACTTGAGTTGGCAGACTGAATAAAGCAGTTAGCTCTGCGCAGTGCCAATCTGTCGAGTGCCTAAGTAGAACAAATAGGGGGAGGAAGGGTGAATTTGTTCCCTGTCTAAGCTGGGACCTCCATCCTCTTCTGCACGGGACATCAGTGTTCCTGCTTCTCAGGCCTTTGGTCTTGATCGGCAGTTGCTGTCAAGGGCTCTCTTGGCTCTCGGGCTTTTGCGCCTGGACTGGAGCTATAGCCCTGGCTGTCCTGGGCCTCCATTTTGCAGATGGCAATTACAAGAACTCTTATCATCCATAATTTTGTGAGCCAATCCCTCATAACAAATTTCACTCTCTCACCTCTTAGTTGTTTCTTATAAGAATATAAATTATACATTAGCTGAATATCATAATGCAACATTCAAGCCAGTCACGGGACTAATAAGTTGAGTGAACCTGCGTAGAATAGTGGTTAAGAGAAGGCTCTGGAATCAGGCTGCCAGAGAGTGAATTTTGCCTTTGGCCTCTTCATTGCCCCTTCACCTTGACAAATTTATTTAACATCTCTCTGTTTGAAATATAAGTAGTATTTACCACATGAGGTGTAAGCCACATAAGATGAGCGTGCAACGTGTTTAGAATAGTCTGTGTTCACTGTCAGCCATTATTTAAAAAAAAATTCCCATCTTCCCACATGACATCATTTCTCTTCGCCCTTAACTCTCCCTGCTCATGTGTGCTGAAGCCACTTACTCCTGACTGGGGAGATCCCACTAATGAGTGATCACAATATCCTGTACTCTGGACCTACCCTCCCCCCTGCCCACGAATGGAAACCGTGTCAAGTGGCTTCTCCATTCAGGATATAATTAATAATTCATCGTCACATGCATGACTGAAGGTATCTGTGCATGTTCTTTCTTCCCTGCCTTTCCCTTTTAGCGAGGCAGAAGGTTTTAATTTAAAGGTGTGGATTCTAAGACAGGCTTCACGATGGGGTCTATTTCCACTGCTGATTAGTGGCAGGATATTTCTGACATCATTCAAGTCCTACATAGAAGCTAGCAGGCAACTCAAGCTATTTAAACACCTAATACTTTGCTTCCTTCCCTTTGAAGATTGTCATTCTCCTCCTCATTGTAATCTTGTTGTGTGAATAAAAACTCCTATTATTTGACCACTTTCCTTGACGTTTTCCTGGATTATCTGAATCCTAAAAATCTCTGCAAGGTAGACATTACTCTTTTTTTTAACAGAGAAGAGAACTAGGACTCATAAACTAAGTGACTTGCCCCAAAGCACATAAATGATAAGCATTTGAGATTTGAATCTGGTTTGTGCTTCAGGTCTGTTTGACTCTAAAGGTAACGGTGTAGCACTACAGAGAAAGAACGGGCAGTTGCTAGTTTATGTCAGTCCTCCTGTGGGCTGTCACAGAGGGCAGGTTCAGCGTCTGCCTTTTGCTACGATCACCCTCGGTTCCCAGCACAGTGCTTTGCTCACAGGTCCCACTAACTGAGGGAACAATAAGCAGATGTGTGGATGTATTCATCAAGCCTGACTTTCTTGAGAATGAGATGTGACAATGACTATGTTAGCTTGATTTGTTAGTTACCATGTAATGACCTTAGAAGAGGAAAGTGAACAGTCATGCCCACCATTTATAGACAATTTAGCAATGTTAGTAAATCAGAAAGTTCAGACATCTGTAGCACATTGGCTTGCATCTTATGTGAACTGAACTGCTTACAGTCTCAAACGTCTGGCAATTATGTGGATAATTTATTCAAGTAAAAGTATTATTTCCTAGACCCACATTAGGATATAAATGATCTTATTTAGGCAGTCCCTGTTGTCCAAATAACCCATCTCTTTCAGCTCCTCAGCTCTCTTTGTGCTTTACCTGCCCACCATAGGTAATAGAGCCCAGTGGACTCAGTTTTGCTCTAGTCTGATTGTGACCCTGTGGCATCAATTTCCACATGGCGGGTAGAAATGTGTTTCTTGTTGCACAGTAAGGCTATTGCAAGCTGCCTGGTGAAATCCTACAGCTGCTTGCTGTGCTGAAAGTGGGCCTCCTGGTATCCTATATTTTATTGTTTTGTGAACCAAGTTACTAAGCAATAATGAAGATAGCAATGACTAGAAATCTAATCCACCATCACTACATATTCCTGTTCCAAAAATTAGCTTTCCATTTATAAACCAAGGGCTGGCCTCTGTTGCACAGCTAAGAGATTCCCTTTTGATATTTTGGACTTTCTATTTTTAAAGAACTAAAAAACATTATATAATATTGTTAATGTTAGGATACAGTCTGTCACTGGGACAGTCAAAAGAGTGCTGCAGTGTCTCTCTTGAGTGATTTCTAATTTCAAAACAGCCTAAAATATAACCATGGACTAAAACTTGAGGGCAAAGAACGAATATTTTATACGATACATCGTTTAAAAAATCCCAAATAAAGCACATATTTGGATTTCAAATAAATTACAAAGGCAGGACAGTAAACTTATGTTTTTATCTATTTAGAGTGCAAAACTAGTTTTGTCACTCTGAATTAAAATTGCACAAGTAACTGAAAATGTGTGCAATTGCTTGGAGACATGCAGAAAAACCCAATCAAATTAAAAAAACATTAATTACATTGTTAAGAATTTGTATTGTGTTTCTTAGGTTTATTTTATTTCAGAAACTTTGTTGTTTTCCTAATGAAATAGTTCTAAAGCTTTGATAGTAAGTGAACCTGGTGCATATATATAATAGATTAAATTTGCCCCCCCCACACCCCCAAAAGGCAATTAAATGGAACTATAGTCAGTCAGTAAAGGGGGACATGCTAAAACTGTATTTTCTTTTGTTGAGCATTTGGGAGAAAAAAGTTGCCATAGCATATGCTTTACTCTAAATAGTAGAAAAAATGCTTACTTTACTAGTCTCTTCTTTTGTGCACTGCTGATTGTGCTGATACTTGAAACACTTTCCATATATTGATTTTCTGTTGAAACAAGAATCCGTAAGGCACTCTAAAATGGATGGGCAGAGTCTTAACGTCTATAAAGGGGTGTGCTGGTACCAATTTAGAGAAACTTCAGTTGTCAAGCTGCATGTGCCATGTGGGAGGAAGTGGTCCACGCTGAAGACTGGGTGTTGATGGTGCTGGACACTTTAAATGAGCACCGTGGACAGCGAAGTAGGCATTCCTGGGGCCAGGGAACGCCGCATGGGGGCTATGTATCTGTCACCAAGGTGACCACTCCAGCCATATAGATGCTGAGTTTGGTCCATTTGTAATCTACTGTAGCCACATTGACAACATGATACAAGTGATACTGTGTTCATCAGCAAAATAAAACCTGGGACCTCTTGGGTCAAGCCCTGGAGGAGACTCTCCAAAGAGAAAGAGTCAGCAGCTAGTGCCCTGACTTTTATTTTCTTTAAGTCCTCTCATTTTAATTCCTCTTACCATGGGGATATTCCATCCCTTAAAAGGATTTTTAAAAGAACTTTGATTTTCTCATAGAACAGCAGAGATAAGTTAGAGCTTCCAAAAAGAACTTTAAAGTATTAAGGATAAGGGAAAATATAAAGTAGAAGTTACAGGAAGAAAATTACAGCCAAAATATGCAATATTAAGGGTTTCCTGCTATCACTAACTAGATTACTTAGTGCCCGCTGTGACGTAAGGTTAATCCCCTAAACTATATTGATGCACAAGAAAAAGTGGTAGAATTAACACTAGAGAGTCAATTGAATGTGTATCTGCTAGTAAGAAAAGTGAATTGCTAGCAAAGACCAATTGAAATACTACTCAATCGTGTTCAATCTTTTCAAATGATAACACTGAATTTCTTTATCAAATGCAGTAAACATTTTAAATAATGACTAAGATGATGTGAAAATCTCTTTGGTCTAATGGTTGTCTAGAAGTCTTGTGATCCTCAAGGGTATTTGAAGGGGAATAGGTGTTCTGTCTTTTCTTTTACATATTTAACTGGACAGGGAGATGTCAAGGTGACTATGTTTACTTTCAGCTAATGAGTGGGGTTTCTGTTGCATTCTTTTTTTTTTTAAAGATTTATTTTATTTATGCATACAAGTTGGGGTACAGGCCAGAGGCGTGGGGTGGCGAGAGGGTTCACCAGAGACAGAGCGGGTAGCAGAACAGGCAGATCAGAAATACACTGCTGAGGGGAGCAGTGGGCGAGGCAGGAGAGGTCTGCTGCGCCATGTGGGACTCTCCCCGGCTGGGCGTCAAACTCACGTCGCCGCTGCCAACAGCTCCACAGTGCAGCACTCAACTGCTGCACCACCGGGGAGGCCCCTCTGTTGCATTCTTCACCATCTCTCCAGATAGTATGTTTCCCAGTCTCGTATGCATCTGAGGATTATGAGTTTCTTGGCATAGGGAATTTTATAGAGAAGTGAGGTTAACAGGGACCAAGTAGAGTCTTGAGGTTCTGATGGATGTCTCTTGTGTTGACTGTTTTGTTGCCATTGATCAGTGCTAGCTGCTGTCTAGTAAAGATCCTCTCTGCATTTCAATAGGGGAGGATAGTTGAGATAGCTCTTTGGTGCTGGCACCACTCATGTGAGTGGAGACTGGATGACTTATGAGCTCCGACTCTGAACCCAGGACTTTGCTGGGTGTTACAATGGCTTGGATATCTGGGTGCAGGCTGGGCCAACTCCACATGCTGACTTGGTTTCAGTCTGCACAGTCTCTTCACAGTGGGACCTTTGTGTGAAGCTCCGCTGCTCACCATGTGTACCGTTTTGCCTCAACACAGCCCATTGCCTTCCATTTAGACCCTTGTTTATTATTACCTGTTTCTCCAACTCTATTGTTCATTCATCGAGTCATTTCTTTCCTTCCTTAAGGATTTTGCACCTTAAGAACAGGGACAGACTCCTACTTCCACCTTTCTGTTTATACATGCTTATCAATTAAACTACTTATTTAACCCTCTTTCACAAAATCTAGCCATTTTCTATGCCTTTAATTTTCAGCTAGTCTCACTATTTATTCTTCTTTGACAATTACATGCCCTCAGAGCCCCGAGGACTGTAATATTTTTTATAAGATGAAATAATAAATCAATATGATACCATAGGTCATTTATTTTACATTAATGGCTTTGAGCTAGCTAGATAGTAGATGAGATGACTCTCCTAGAATCTTTTTAACTTTCTCAAGATAAACATCTTCTGTAAACTTGCCATGAATTTTTGAGGAATTACAGGGTTCAAAAACATTCTATGCTTAATTTAAAGAGATAGCTTAATGTGATCAGTTTCTTACATTGCTCTCCTATTTCTAAGACATTATCTTTGCATTTTAATTAATAGCACAGAGATCATATATGTAATGACAATAATTCCTAGGATTTAGAGTGATTTTAGATATTGCAGAGGATTTTCTTATGTTTTAATCTCAATTTTCTTTAACCTGTGATGACAGGCATAATTGTTATCTCTGTTTTATAGAAAGTTTAAGCAACAAACTCAAGGTCATATAATATGGTAGAACTGCTTTTTCACTGGACCAAGTTACTTGCCCCTCTACACAAATCTAAATGTTCCCAATAGTCTCCATGAATTCTTTCCCTCCCCCTTTTTTTTTGTCTTGGAAAAATTTATGGACACTAAGAAAACACATAGGTGAAATTGAATGAAATGAAAAATGATTTTTAATCTTAATGCCAACAAGAGTGCTAAAAGGACTGTTTATTTTAAAGACTTATTTATTTATTCATACAAGAGCTGGGGTATAGGCCAGAGGTGTGGGGTTGGTGAGAGGATTCACCAGAGACAGAGCGGGGAGCAGAACAGGCAGATCTACTGAAATACGCTGCTGAGGGGAGCAGCGGGCGAGACAGGAGAGGTCTGCTGCGCCATGTGGGTCAGCTCCCTGGCCAGGGATTGAACTTATGCTGTAGTGGCTTTGGATAGCTTTATAGTGCTGTGACTTAACCCTCTGCACCACCAGGGAGGCCCAGGACTGTGTTATTTTTGAAAGGACAGCCGCTGCTCTATACTACATAACTTGTTGACCCAGGGAGCCATCGATCTCATTTTTATAAAAGGACAACACTATTCCTTTAAAATTATAGTCTAATTAGTTTCTTGCGCATGCCATCTGAAAGGTAACTTGGTGCTAATTACTTAATAGTTACACTGCAGCCTTCATTTTCCCAGACCTATATTTTCTGAGAGGAGAAAGGAAGCTTAAGCTGAGAAAGAGAAATGCAGTCTCTGACAGGTAGGAGCTGGCCTGGCACTATCAACCAGCTCCTGGAGCTGTGAGGAGCTGGCCTGAAAGTCACACCCAGACTTTGGTGTTGTCCTGTTGAACAGGAACAATCTCATAGAGCACCAGCCGTAGACAAAGCCAGTCTGTGACCCAATGAAGGGAGGCCCCACACAAGATGACTCTGGTCTTGTGTACATGCAGTCAGAACAAGGCCACTGTACAAGCCACAGAATACTAGATAATTCCCTCTCCTGGCTAATGAATGACTACTGTTTCTTCACTAATCACAGCTTTACCCTCACTCCACACTTCCTTCCTTCTACTTGCCTAAGATGTGATTCTAGAATTATAGAATTTCCTGCTTCCTGAATGCATTCAATCCAAAACAATTTTTTTTTCTTCCTGAAACTTCCCCTTTCACCTATCCTAAGGCTGATCCTATAACAGTTTTCTTTTCTAACATACTTTTACTGAATCTCCCATGGCGGTGTTCTCCTTTATTGCAATGAGCAATGCATCTCACTTGTTTAAATACAAATGTGTTACTGGTTGTTGTTGGTCGATTTTGACTGGAGAGCCTTAGTAATGTTTAGTCATTTAACTAGAGAAAAGAATAAAGTACAGTATAGTCCATTAACCCCTTTTAAATTATAGACTAAATTATTTTGAGAATATTAAGCTCTAGTGGTTTTTATTGATAGGAATAGTTTATGGATTAATTGTGTATTAATTAGATGATCTCTAGAGAAACTACTCCTACCCAGTTATTACAAAAGTTGCACCTTAATGCAGAGTCAATAGTAAAGATCAGTTTGCAGTGGGTAGACTAGAGATAACCTAGGGTCTCTTTTTAGTGTCCCGAATATAAATCCAGTACCTGCTGATACTAGCTGTATGACTTAGGGAAAGATGTTGAACCATTTATGAAATGGGATGATAATATTGAATTCAGAGAGATGTTGTGAAGGATGAGTGAGATGATACATTATGTTTTAAGCACTCAATATATTGTAATGGTTACAAATTATTTTTAGTATCGTCTTGACCTAGAATCATGCATTAGTTTGCTAGGACCACCATGACAAAATTCAATAGAGTAGGTTGCTTAAACAACAGAAATTTGTTTCTCGTGGCTCTGGAGACCGGAAGTCTAAGATCAGGTGGTTATCATGGTTGAGATCTGTAAAAGCCCCTTCCTCACTTACTTCTCACATGGTGGGGGGGGGGAGGGAGAGAAAGAGAGAGAGAGAGAGAGAGAGAGAAGAGAGCCACAGGGAGAGCTATACACTGATGTATGATCCTAATTCCATCAAGAAGTGGGTCGGCCCTTGTGACCTCCTCTAAATCCAATGACGTCCATAAGACCTATCTCTAAATACCATCGCATCATGCTGAGGACTTAGGGTTTCAATATATGAATTTTAGCAACATAATTCAGTCCATCGCAAGTGGACTCATCTAACTGATGAAAGAGCTACGAGCTAGATGCTTCAAAATCGAAAAACAATTTATGGTGGTCAGTTCGAATATTGAGCTGGTTATGGTTAATCATTTGACACAATAAACTATTTTTCTATAGGATGTAGATAATAGATATTTAGCTATACATTAAAAATGCATATGGTCCAAAGTTATACTTTTCATGAGATTTTTCATGACCTTTCCTATCTGGAGCTCCTCCAGCCTCTCTGGGTGAGGCAGAGTGGCTTTCTAGTAGAATTGGAGCACTTATCAGACTTTTCAGCTTTTGTAAGAGAAGGGCAATTCCACCCCCAGCTGGGCTGACTCATAAAGCAAATGGCTCTGGATTTCACTGAAAGGATAGAATATTACATTCCAGATACTTATCAGAGAATAATATCTCAAACCCTCTGCCACTTACTGTTTATTAAAAGCTCAGCTTAGAGAACAAATACTTAAATACTGGACCCATTTATTCCTCTACATTTTCTAAAATCCATCCTACATTTAAGTCAGAGCAGAGGATAGCCGAGTACCTCGATTGTTTTAGGTCAGCTCATGTAGGATTGCTTTTACAAATTGTGTTTTGTCATTGTGCACTTAGCTGCATCAGAAGATGTTTCAAACTAAGCTCTTCTTATACTATACTGCAAAATCTAGAGACTGGTAGAGTGTCTTGAAAATATAAGTGCTCAATAAGTATTTCTTGAGTAAATGAATAGATGAGTGAATAAACAAATGAATAAATGATTACCGAAGTTCACCCTTAGGATATTTAGTATTCATTACTATTCATTGCATTACATTTATTAGGATGATGGGAAAAATTTCTCCCAGCACTCAGTACTGATATTAGAGGCATTTCACCAGTATTTTTAAAATTAGCTTATAGCAGAGTTAGCTTTCAGTCAGTAAGCTATACAGTCAGCAGATATTCAGCAGAAGTTTAACACGTCAGGTAGCTATCACCATAATAGGACACAGAACAATCCGTTATCCCAAAATATTCCCTGTGTTCTCAGTTTTTAAAAACTTTATTTATTTTTGTATCTCACTTTTTTACATATCTTATTGAGACAGCATTGGTTTACAACACTATTTGTGATTCAGAGGTGTAGGATCATACTTTTCCATACTTCGCCACACCACACCCACCACCAGGGCACCGTAGTCCTCTACCATAGTCCATTGGGGCCCCTCCGCACTCTGCTCTCTACCTTCCCCTTCCCTTTCTGAATAACCTCAATTCTGCAGTATGACTTCTAGGAGTTGTAATTGGCTTGTTTCTGTCTGACCCATTGAAGGTCATCCAAATTGTTTCCATTGTTTAGCTATTATGGACAAACTGCTATGAATATTCATGTAATCTGTGTGTGTATGTGTATGTAAGTTTTTATTTCTCAGGGGAAATAACTAGGAGTGAGAATGTGAAAGCACGTAAGTATATGTTTAGCTTTGTAACAAAGTACTTACAGGGTTTTGCATTTCCACAAGCAATGAATGAAATTTCCAATTGTACTGCAAGCTTGCTAACACTTAGTACTGTCAGTGACTTTAGTTTTGGACATTCTAGTACATATGTTATAGAATCATCATTTTAATTTGCATTTCCCTGATGCTAATGATGTTAAACATTCTTTCAGGTGCTTGTCTTCTGTAAATCCTTCTTTGTGAATTGTTAAAACTTTTGAAAAAATTGGGGTTTTATTTTTATTTTCTTGAGTTTTTGAGAGTTCTTTATATAGTTGCATAAAACTTCTTTATTGAATATGTGATTTGCAAACATTTTTATCTCCAGTCTGTCAGCGGTCTTCTCTTAACCGTGTATTTCCTAGAACAAACACTCTTTTTAAAAAGTTGCATTATATTTTAGGGGGGAGGGGCATAAAGGACTATAGTGGTGGATTATGGGTGCTTTTGATGGTGGATGTGCTGTGGTAATGTATGTCTGAAGAAATGTGAACCTTTACCCAGACTACATACACTTAATATTATTTGTTGTTGTTTTTTTTTCTATTTTAGCTCAGAAATTTTACCATTTTTTTTCTTTTTGCACAGAAAATATTTGTCATAATTTTTTTTCTGTTTTTGCTTGAAAGGGTTATAATTTTACAGCTATATTTAGATCTAAGATTTATTTTGAGTCAACTTTTATATAAGGGGTAAGGTTTAGGTTGAGGTTCATTTTCTTCTGTATGGGTGACCGGTGACCAATTGCTCTGATCCATTTATTGAAAAGGTTAAAAATTCTCTATAGTTCTCTATATTTTAATGGGTTCTGATCTAGAAATTAGATGGATTAGGCGAACTCATGGATAGCCTGGAGCAGATCACCAATCCCTCTCCTCATTCCTATTTTTATCATCCATAAAGAAGCAGGGGCATAAGGGTAGATCAGAATTGGATTTCTCATTTTCAAAGGTCCCTTTTTGTAGTGCTATTATTCTACAATCCTTTTTACTTTCAAAAAAGTTTTTTGCATGCCTATGCAGTTTAGACGTACCAATAAAAGGGGTGAAGTCATTACTATAAATCTTACTTAACCAAACAAAGTTGATTGTTTGGGAGGGTGGGGAGAGAACCGGGGTTTGTGACCCCCCCACACCATGTTAGTGCACTACAGATTGAAGTTTCAGGAATCTGAGGAGAAATAAACTAACAATAAAATGCAAAGTGATGCCTAAATTACAGGTTAGAAAAGAAAAGTGATCTTATTAGTTAGCTCCCGTCTCCCCGACTTTTAATCTCTGCCTTTAAACATGTGATTTTGGTCAGATTTCTTGATGACAAGCCACCTATAAAAAGGCTGTTGCAGATAAGCAGACATAATCAGCTTTTAAACTGGAAAAAAAAAAGGAGAAAAAAAAGCACAGCCAAAAATACCACTGGATTGTTCATTTATAATGATCATATGAAAATTGACAAATCACTCAACCCCTGAGCCTGCTACTCGTTTTATCAATTATGTATCATAATTCTTGCTTGTAAAGTTCTTTAAAATATTCAGATAAAAACTCTAAAGGAACAAAGATGATCAGTCAGTAATTAAGATGATCAGTTTTGGCAGAAGAAAGTGTAGATCGATGATTCCCCTGGCAACTTTTGCTGTATAGTGTTCTTAGCGCTCCTCCTCCCCATTGCAGACACCTGAGATGCACGAAGAGACACACGAAGCGGTGGTTTCGCAGAGGGGTGCGGGCGAAAACAAGTCCTTGCTCAGCATGTATGCTTTTCATGTGCCCCTATTCACTATTTCTAACAAGCCCCTGTAAAGAAGGTGAGGTCGGGAAACTGAGACTCAGAGAGGATACATTTTTCCAAATCACAGAGAGCCTGCACTTGAAAGCAAACCTTTCTCACTCCGCAATATGTGTTGTTGAGAAACGGTGCTCGCTTCTCTTGCTTTGCGGGTGCATCTTTAAAGTACATGTGCCAGAGGTGTATTGTGAAGTGAGAAGGGGCATGTATACCAGATTGCCTGGCTTTTTGTGCACCTCATTTAATTAATGTTTCGTGCATCACTGGCTGACTGCTCTGGAGGTGCTGTGTAAGAGAGAATTTGATCAGTCCCCAACCTCAAGGACCTTTACATCATGTAAGGGGAGGCAGAGACTAAACAACCGCAGGAAATATTCTAAGTGCTCGGAGAGATGTTCATGGAGCAGTGTGACTTTAGAATTACTAAATAGGAGGGCCAATTTGATATTGTCAGTCAGCTCTAAATAGACATTCCTACTTCTTTGTATATTCTGTTTTGTGTTGCAAAAGGCTAGAAAGCAAAATTCAAGTGTTCCTAGACTAATGTTCTCGGTATAAAATAGGTTCCGCCTAATAGAGGCATTTGCCTGAATCTCGGAAGGCAGAGAGCGGGAGATGCCATCTTTCCAACACTCCTGCTGGTAAACAAGGCTCAGAGTTGTGAGCCTTGAAATCCATCTCTATCACCTGCACTGTGGGAGCCACGGCAGCTGTGGTCACTGCTGCCGCTGGGTCAGAGGCATCGTCCGGACTCCTGTGGTGGAGACATCTTGCTTCCACTACATCCAAAGGCGCGCAGGCCCCTCCTCCTCCAGGCCTTCCGACAGTGTTGTCAGAATTTAATCCTGTAATCAGTCCTTTTCCTAATACCTGACGGATACAAAGGGGTTTAGGCAGAAGAATTGGTTGGAAGGTGAGCATAGTAAGGCACTTATCTTGAGAAGTCATTTACATGGCAAACACCTTGTGTGTTGTGATTCTGGAATGGTGTGTATGTTTTGATTGCCTTAGGGCAGAGAAGCTAATCAATTTGAGAGAGTAAAAGAGCCCATCTAAACAATCCCTGGTGCCATCTCTCTAGCCTCTGAAGTCTAGAGAGAATAATAAAGATACAAATAAGAAAAAAATAAGGAAGGCCTATGAGATGCAAGTTGGGAGAGAGGGAGGCTGGTCAGAGAGGACTGCATAGCAGAGGCCATGTTTACACTGGATCTTGGAAGGTGGTGACCTGGCAGATACGGAGGAGGGCACAGATTCTAGCAGAGGAGCATAAGGATCTGCGCCCTGACTGAGTCAGAGGTGTGGGTGATCTACAGAACTGCCAATTGCTGGGGTGACTAGAGCTTTGGGTGCTGCAGGGGGAAACCTAGAGAGGTCCTCACTGGTTCAAACCTATCGGCCAGGTAACCACCACATCGTTTGCATTGCTGCCTGCAGGCAATGGCAAACTTTGGATGGGTTTTATGACACAAAGGACTGAAATATGGGAAAAACATATTTTAGTTGTAGCATTGAGGATGAAGAATAAGACTTGAGGTTGGAGGACACTCAAAAATTTAGTGAGAGAAGATGTGAGATAACAAAAGCTTGATTCTAATGGACCGTAGAGTGAAAAATGAGTTTGTGTTGCTAGATACAGACTGGTCCCCAGAGAAGCTTAACTGGGAACCAAAAGGGTTGAGGGGCATGGGGGCACTAACTAGAGGAGCAAAAGTCAATGTCTCTTTCCCCACTCTCTCCTTTCTCTGATGTATGAGACTTCAGCAAGCCTGTTGGTTAAATGGAAGATAGAAGGAAAGAAAAGCACTGGAGAAACAAGAGAGAAAAGTTTGTTTTTATGAGGTTTAAATAAATGACACACTATACTGACAGAAAGTCTAGATTTTGCTAATTATAAAAATCACAATACAGTAGAAAATAATATAGCTAATGAGGTTTATGATCTTTGATTTGAACAGATTCATGGTAGAAAGAATGATCACCCTGCAAGAGGTCTATGTTCTGCTTCTTGAAGCCTGTTAATATGTTACCTTAGATAGTCAGAGGGGCTTTGCAGGCTGGTTAAATGAAGGATGTTATGAGATGGGGAGATGATTCTGGATTACTGTGTGGGCTCAGTGTAATCACTATGGTATTTATAAGGCAAGAGGGTGAAAGTCAAAGATAGAGATGGGAGATGTGATGAAGGGAGCAGAGTTGTGTGTGTGTGTGTGTGTGTGTGTGTGTGTGTGTGAGAGAGAGAGAGAGAGAGAGAGAGAGAGAGAGAGAGAGAGAGAGAGAATACCACATTACTAGACTTAGATAGATGGAAGAGGAGAGTGTGATGAACCAGGAGTGCATGCAGCCTTAGAAGCTAGCAAAGGAAAGGAAATTGATTTTTCCCTAGAGCCTTTAGAAGGAATTCAACCCTGTCCAAAACTTCAATGTAAGATTCTGATAATTTTGTGTTGCCTTAGCCCACAAAGTTTTGATTAATTTTTTTTACAGCAACATTGACTGCTAATACGAGAAGATATGAAATAGAAACTGGAAAACAAAGGAAGAAATAGATATTCTTGATGGCATGAAGTTTTAACTTTTAGTTCAAAATCATAATCTGCAGAAAGAATTGAAAACTGAGAAAGGTTGTACAAAAGACTAAATATATAGGCAGGCAGCAAAAGGTTAACAACAATGATATATAAAGCTTACTGGAATCAACATATAATGATTAATCTAATAGAAATTGAGAAAAGACTAATAAATCAATTTTATTTACCTAAAAAAATACAAATACATGTTGCCAAAAAATGCAAATTGAAACAGTGAAATAATTTGTTTTTCATCCTGGCAAATAGCAATGATTTATTAGTCACCCAACATTACAGGGAAAAGGCACTGCATGAACTCTGGGTGAGGTTATAGTTTGGCAAAAAGCTTTCCGTAAAGCAATTTGGCAGTTATTGCTGAAGTGGTAAATTACATATGCCCTTTGATTAGCAATTGTGTTTTTAAGATGTCATACTTTAGAAATGCTGACTCAAGTGGACAAAGAGATATATATCAAAGATATATATATATATATGTATATATAAATACATATATATATATATGGAATAATCCAAAATGAGTATAATTATTTGAAAGATTGTTTGAAAGATTTTTTCTCTATTCAAATACTGAACTATTGTGTTGTCTTTGAAAAGATCAAGGTAGATAAAAACAAGTATTTGTAATACAAGGGACCAAAACTTTAGTTGCGGAATAGCATTTGCATTTTGATTCTATTATAAAAATATGTATATGTATTTTATGTGCATTTATGTTTGTGAATTATATGCACATATAATTTGTATCAGTGCATAGGAAAAATCTATCAGAATTTATAAGCAAACTTTTAACAGAGGAAAGGATGTGATTGCAGAAGACTTTAACTTCTGCTTTATTTATTTCTCTATTACTTGAATTTTTTTGCAATATATACTTTCTTCTCTAATAGTGAAAAGTCTATAAAACTGTGAAAATGTTCTTATGGTAGATGGTTAATGACTCTATTGGATTATATGTTAGTCTAGCAAATTATTATTTTTTCAGAGTAGACAACACATAGCCACTTGCTGAATGTATGAATAAGGAGAAATAAATTGATATGCTTTGGTAGCTCAGAAAGGAAATCTCTATAAATCTCCATAGGAACCAACTATCATTTATTTAATGTCACCTGAGGAGAGATGTGCTCAAAGCTCTCTGGTCATTTCGTTCCCCCTTAAAATTCCTGAAGCTATCCTCAGTGTCCTGACATCAATTTGGAATCTTCTTAAAATGCGATCTATAAACATAACCTATTACAGAACTTAAGCATGATGTTTCATATTGATCAGAGTGAATTATTTCAAAAAGAAGTTCCAGAGGAAATAGTCTCTGGAGTGCAATATTCTGAATTATGTGAACCAAGTGGTAGTGACTAAATCAAGTAAGATTTTGAAAGGCATTTAATGACCTCTTATTTTAGATGTGATTATGCCTAATTGCATAGCACATCTTTAAAAATGACATCAACCTGGATAGGTTTTTTTTTAATTGACCATTAGCTGCATTATGAAGGTGAATGAGGTTGAACATTCATATAACCAATTTCAAATGGACAAGTGCAACCAGTGATAGAAGTCTGTTTTATAGCTGAGGAGAGCATAACAAGATTAAACCTTATGTTAGCTGGCAGACTGAGGGGCACCCCGAGATCCCAAACTTGCATGCTCTAAATGGGTTCTGTCATTCGCTGCATAAAGACAAAACACACTCTTAGTACATAAGACCTGCAATGAAAAGAAATTTAGTAGAACAGTGTGTGTAAGGAGAAGAGTAGAAAAAGGATTATAGTTTACCAATAAAAACCAGTTACCCATCCCCTCATGGGTAAATGCCCAGCCAAACAGTGTTGGCCCAAAGCAGGGTCCCTGAAGCCCAAAATCTTGCAACAAGTCTAAGGCACCTTTTGGCAGGGAATTATAGGAAAGGGGTAAAAGAGGCGAGGAAATTCTGGAAGGAAAGAAGCAAAAGAACTCTCCTCTCTCAGGTTCTTTTTAGCTTCCCCTAGATGATCAGCTCCACCCTTCATATGGAACCTCCCCTTTTTAGATTGTGCTGTTACACTTACAGTTGAAATATTAGAACTATTACCTATTCACAAGGGGGAGAGAGACTCTGCACTTTGCTAATTCTCACCTCCTACCCTGCCTTTGTTTTCTTTTTGTCACAGTTGGACAAGACATAGACACATGTTCCATTCAACTTTTCTGCCAGGGGAGTTGGAGATGGATTTAGGGATAGCAGGTTCTTCTTTAAGTTTGGATAGATGTAACCTCTATTGTCTGGAGCAAACTGGGTTCATGTTTCTCAGTGTGGATGGGGAGAGAGACAGTCTATGGGGATGAGAGGGAGAAGAAGGAGGAAAAGAGGAGGGGAGGTGTGGGAGAAACCGGAAATGCTGAATCAAACAGATAAGAGCCGGTAAGTGAGAGAGGAGGGCCTGGGTTCTGAGGAGTTCATGCCTCCAGTTCCTTTCTGGGTCCAGATCATATAACCATCTCCCCCATCCCCCCCCCCCATTAGCTTGGTGTGGTTTCTACCATCTCCAACAAAGAGTCCTAATTAGCACTAGACAGGAAATAGAAATGCCTTTTATTCAATGTTCTTTCCAGTAAGTCTAGAAGTCAAACTTCTACATTGCCACGGTCCCCTCTTCTGCTGGGGTCTGGGTCTCATTACTGGACTCTGGAGCTGACGGACTATGGTGTGGGCCACCCCAAGACTCGGGCATTTTGGTTGTTTCATGAAAATTCTTGGCTTCCCACAGGAAGGGGGGGGCTGGGACTGCCACATTATCACTCCCATCTACCTGTCTACCTCGTCCTTCCCTCACTTGTGAGTACAAACGCCTACACCACAGAATGCTGCAGTGCCAAGGGCCTCAGGAGCCTGCTGCAACCCGCTCATTTAATAGATGAGCAGACAGGTCCTAAGGGATGAGGAGACCTGGTCAGTGGTCCACAGCAGACGAGTGGCAAAGCCAGGACTAGGCCCTTCCAACATTAGTCTCTTCCCTGAGTGCTGCCAGAAGTGAGCATCTGTGTTGGACCTTGGCCAAGGGGAAAAAACGAAACTATGGGGAAACCGTGATAAACTTCATGAAAAAAGACATTTTCATCTGCTCTCGTCTTTTTGAGAGGTGGTTTTGAGTTCTTGTCCCCCTTTGCAGAATGCTGAGCCCTGCTGCCCCAGCAAAAAGAGCATTCAGCTTTTCCCAGCCTTCATTTCCAGGGTCCTGTAGGAAATCTCTGAGCTTAATTGGCACTTCTTTTGTAAAACAGAATGGAAGGGTCATGTAAATGTCAAAACATTTTCCAGGGATCTGGGCAACTTACCTTTCCCCAAAGCAATTGCCAGAATTTTCAGCATGACATTTGCGTTGTCAAAAGTCTGGCAGAGAATTAGAAATCATACCAGGCCAGAATTTTAGCCTCTGCAATGACGGAAAATTCGGAATTCCCACAGAGGCTTTGCAAATATTTTGTTTTTGTTTCTTTCAGGTTATTTTTTGGCCTTAAACTTGGTTTCCCAGGTATTTCACAAACTATCCTTTTCCTGGCTAGAAGTCACTGTTATTAAATCATTGTAGAGTCGAAATTCTAACCAACGAATGGGATACATTTATTAATCTTTAAAATAAATGAATATTCACCGTCCATAAAATCAATGATCATATTGAGATCAAACCATTTTCATGGAGGGGACTCCCTGGTGTTGGAACGGGTTAAGTCACAGCACTATGAAGCTATCCTCAGCCACTGTGGCATGAGTTTGATCCCCAGCCAGCGAGCTTCCCACATGGCTCAGCAGACTTCTTCTGCCTCGCCCATGCTCCCCTCAGCAGTGTACTTCAGTAGATGCACCTATTCTGCTCCCCACTCTGTCTCTGGTGAAACCTCTCACCACCCCCTACCTCTGGCCTACACACCAGTTATTGTATGCATAAATAAATAAATCTTCATAAAAAACATTTTCATCGAGATGTTTTACTGGTAACAGGCACTATTCCTTTTGTTATTTTAATTAAGTCTCCCTAATATGCACTTTAATCATTTCCTACCTTGTGTATTGAAAGAAGTTAGTGAATTTAGTTCAACTGTATTTTTTCATATCTTGATAATCCAGGGCTTTGTTATTTTGAGATTTATTTTGAAAATATTTTCATACTTAAAGTAAATTTATAGAACAAACTATGTCTTAGGGAAAGTAGTTAAAATGCTTACCTCATTCTCTCCTTGTCGGCGTAACTCCACAGGGTGCTAGAACCCTGTTATTATTATCCTCCTTTTACAGTAGAGGCCAGGTGGTCTAGAGAAGGTGGATCTTAAGATTGTGCCATTACTGTTTGACTGAACTGGAAAATGAGTCCAAGTTTTTCTGACTGTACAACTGGTGCTATTTTCTCTGCCAAGTTACAGCCAACAACCATTCAGCTGCAATTTATTTGTTCATTAATTAACTTACTCATTATACTTTTATTAGTTTCCTATAATACATGGACCAGATAGGCTTTGGCAGTACCAAGATGACTAAGATCAGACTCTACCTTGAGGGCGGGAGGTGGAGATGGTTAGACAAGGAAATAGACGGTCACCAGGCACTGCGACCACCTCTGTCACAGAGCTGTGTGCACAAATTAACCTTTACGAGAGACATTTGGTTTGCTAATAACAAATGTTACATATTTGTCCTTTAAAGTCATACTATGGGCATTCTGTGAGTTGCTCTGTGTAATTCAAATTTGTAGGACTAACTACATTTTTTAGCATTTGTAGCTTTCCTAGCTCTCAGTAGTTTAGTTGAACCTACTTGAGGTTGACTATTCACCAAGTAGTCCAATATTAGTTAGGTTTTACCTTATTTCACTCTTTGATTTCTGAGCTAGGGATAGTACAAAAGATACAGCAAACCAGGCTGACATTTCATTCAAGAGGTGACTTGGGTTCAGGATGTGAGTCTAGAGACCTCTTGTCTCTTACTGGAAGCTAGAGAAATGGCACCCTCGCTGTATCAGTATTTCTACATACATGGTATCTTTGTCAACATTGTTCTTGAAATCCCTTCAGACATAACTTTGAATTTTTTCATCAGGTTTTTTCCCACCAGAAGCAATTATCTTTCAGTTTTCAGGTACTGCCAGTAAATATTGGTACATGTAAAGGAGGCATATTTATTTGAAGGAAGTCTATTTTTCCTCATTATAATCAATCATTTAGCCATCTTTAAACGGTAGGTATAAGCTGCTCTGCATAGTTATCAGGGTTGTTAGTGAGATCAAATGATATAGGCAAAATTAATTTGGGAACTCAGTCAAATACAGTCACGTGTCGCTTACAGACAGGAGTACATGCTAACTAATGTGTCATCAGATTATTTTGTCATTGTGCAGATGTCACTGAGTGCACTTACACAGACCCAGATGGTATAGCCTACTACACACCTAGGCTATGTGCTGTAGCCTATTGGGACCATTGTCATGTATGTGGTGTGTTGACTGGAAAGTCATTAAGTGGCATGTGATTATAATGCATCTCTCCTCAAAATAATCTTACGTGCTCCAAAGTATATGGTCCATAAATTGCTAAGTGTGTGGGTGTGGTTAAGCTGGCCCAAAGGTTTCACTTTGGAAATACATTCTAATTGATTAGAAATGTTAGTGATGTGAGTGGCTTCCATAAAATTTGTATCAGAGGTTCTACTGTTGAACTTGCCCATAACAGGAAATAACTGTCCTTTCAAAAACAATCTGTTTGTTATTTTTTATTTTTGTTTATTTTGTTGAGGTAATGTTGGTTAACACCATTGTTTATATTTGGGGGGTATAGGCTTTCCCCCCATCTATTATTAACATAATGTACCCACCACTAAAACACCCAAGAACCACCATCAAAGTCCCTGGACTTTTGTTTTATATAATGCTTCTTAATCAAAGAAAATGAACACCAGTTTGATCATTATATGCTTAGTCTTTCTAGGACTCCAATGTATTCAAATGACAACAAAAACAAGGGAAAGGAGAAGCCTAAAAGCTTTTCACAACCAGGAATTTAATTTTTCAAAAGATGGACCTCTGGATGTGAGAATAACATTGATCGACATTGTAGTCATAGTTCTGGAACTGTCACACTGTCCTGAAATGCTGTACAATCTGGTGCAGAAGGTACATGAGCATCAGATCATTATATCTGAGCTTTGACTGATGTGAAAGTTTCAGACAACCTTAGAAAAGCAGGTAGGCCTGAGTCGTTAGCAACTGTGAGTGCAGAACAAATGTGCTGATGGATTGGGTAGTTATTAATCTCAGGTAGAGAGGAGGGTTGAACAAAGAAGGCTAAAGGGTAGGGCCGTGTCTCTGGATGGAGCTGGTTGGTGTTAGTGAGAGTTACTGCGGGAGCTGTGGACTGCCTCTGGGAGTGTCAATATTTCTTCGTAATTCAAGTTACTATTTCTAAAGGCTATAAAGAGAGAGTCAATTTTGTGTGGGCTGCCTGGAAGAAGAGAGTAAAACACCCAGTGGGCTATTGGTATTATAAAATTATTACACAGAATGCATTTAAGAATGAGGAGAAAGAGAGGGGGCAGGGAAATTTAGTCTTCTCTTTCCAGATAAATGGCAGAATCTGGTAATAAAGTTTCGTTGCTCATGAAGTTAAAATGATTGAATATAACAGTTCTAGAGGAGTTTAGAATACACCAGATATATTCTTTAAACCATGATCACCATCCATGAGAATATGTTGGGGTCAAGCATAGATGGAAGGTGGGGAAAGGAGTATTGGACACTCCACATTTGGCATGGGAATCAGCTCTACAACCCATCTGGCTTATTAATTTTGCTTCCAAAACTTCTTTTTTTTGAGATTTTCATTTTGTTATTATACTGTTTTTAAAGTGCAAATGTCTCTTTTTCTCAATGTTCTTATGTTGACAACCTGTGATTTTATGGATTAGGAATACTGCCTAACCTCTCTGCAGGTTTCAATTATAGCTCATTCAAGTTTTTTTGTCTGCTTACTGCAATATTTCTGTTTCCCCTCGGTATATTTTACTTTTTGCATATCTTCTCTTCATGTTGGAGACTTTGGAAAGGACTTTGTGATCCGTGGCTTCTACTCATTTTTAAGAATGAGGCAATAAAAAGTTGGTTGGTATTTATGTGTCAAAGGGCAGGGCTCATCAATGGGTCCCTTCTTTCTTTAGGCACCCACCACCAATTAGTTCATGTAAATATTTTCCCTTGATTTGGCCAGCTTCCTATTTGAAAGGTGTAAAACTTTCTACCAGCAAGGAGAGAGCAATCTTACCATTTACTTAATGCCCATATTTTCAGTGTAGCACACCAACTTTCAGTCTTACCTCTTACGCAACTGAGTCAGAATCTCTCTGGTTCACTCTTTTTTTTTAAGATTTATTTATTTATACATACAAGCTGGGGTACAGGCCAGAGGTATGGGGTGGCGAGAGGGTTCACCAGAGACAGAGGAGGGAGCAGAACAGTCAGGTCAGAAATATACTGCTGAGGGGAGCAGCGGGCGAGGCAGGAGAGGTCTGCCGCACCATGTGGGATTCTCCCCAGCTGGGCGTCGAACTGGCATCGTGCGCTGCCGACAGCTCTACAGCACAGCGCTCAACTGCTGCGCCACCAGGGAGGCCCTGGTTCACTCATTTTAGAGATGAAATCAGTTTTCCGTGGGAGAGCCTTCTGAAGTTCTAAATGCACTTTGTACAGAATTTTGATTTATCATCTTGCTTTTCAGTCCATCTGCATCCCCACCTTGTGTAACAAGCCCCCTCATTTCCTGAGAGTTCCTCTGGGTCAGCCTGCTTCCCCCGCCCTGGTCGGCAGGCCATTTTTCTCCGTTCTCCATTGTTGATTGCCTCTTGTCCAGCTTTCTAGTATTCAAAGTTTGTTTGCTTTTGTCTCCTTTCCTGCTCTCTTCTTTTTTGTGGGTTTATGTCCTTGAAGCTAATCCCTCTACTACCACCTAGTGTGGTGTGGGAAGGGCCTGATAATAAACATGTGGGTCCAGTTTGCCAAGTGTGAGTGGCCTCTGTGTTGACTTTTAATGCTGCTTTCAAAAATCTGATTGTAAAAGTAATGCATGTTATTGGGAGACAGATTTGTTAATTAATTATAAAATGTAATAAAAAAGAATTCTACTTCTACGGATAATTAGAATTTTGGTAATTTCCTTGAAGTCATTTTGTTCTAGAATTATTTTTTTTCACAGTTGAGGCCATTTTATTTTCATAATTTTGTATCTTATTTCTTTGACTTTTTACTTAACATTAATATTTTCCATGTCATTAAAACAATTTGTAAGCATTATTTTTATTAACTCCATTATGTTGACTTCAACACAGCATGGTTTATTTAGCTATGTGTCCATTACTGAGCATTTGGGATATTTCACCTATTATGTTCTAAAAATGTAATTTGGGGATGAACAATCTGTATATGAAGCCTTTTTTATTTTGAAATATTTTCAAGGACTAAATTCCAGGAAGTAAAATTATTGAGTCAGAATATGAACATTACTAAAGCTGTTAATATATTAAAGCAAGCATACTTTTTGCATATTTTAGAAATTAAATCAGTAGAGTAGTTACTTGGCTATTCCAGTTTTCTAGTATTTTCTTGTCCCCTGCCATATGATGAAGAGCCAAAAGGTAGCTCACAAGCACTCCTGTCTTTACTTCAATCTCCATCCTCACAGACAGATTCACTGCTGACACATTTTTAGGGTCAAGAATAAATGGAAATTCTTAACCCTTAGACACTTCACTTCACCTCCACACTGAGCTCTGGCCTGAAGTGCACATGCGTAGATGTCCCAATTTCTTCATCCAAGTAAATCTGCACCTTAAACAGCTTCTTCTTGGACATGTCTCTGAGGGAGGTTTGTCTACATGAGAAGTACAGTCCCTCTTTGGGTGGGAAGACTTGGGAGCTGTTTGGGCAGGGATTTTCAAGTTTACATGTCTCCAGAATGTCATCTATAATGGCAGAGGGAAGCAATAAGCTCTGTGTGGACACTACCCTTGAAATGTATACTCTCTGCCTGTGGGGAGGGGTACAGAAATTGTGAGGCTAGGGTGGGAGTCTTCGAAGTGCAGGAACTATAGCAGGGGCCCTAATAGCCTGGGCTAAAGGCAGTGATTATTTGTAGGATCTGGCTGGCCTGTGTTTCAGAAATAGTTCTCCCTGGACATACCCAATTTAACAGGAATAAAGGTGTGGGGGGGGGCAGTAGAAGGTGGGAAAGGTGGGAAGGATAAGTGAGTATGTGGGGGAAAAGGATAAAGAGTAGTAGCTTGTACATTTTTTCCAAGAAAGCAAAGATAATTGATAATTTAACTACCACTACTTGTAATTCTCCTGTATGTGAATGAATAAACAAACAGATTCCATTAAATACAATACTATAGTATTATGTAATAAATAATGACCACCCAAAGATAAATCCCAACTCTTGGGACTTGTAGATGGTAATTTAATTGGGAAAAGTATCTTTATAGATGCAGTTACGCAATTTTACAAAGGATGTTGAGATGAGGGGATTTCCCTGAATTATTCAGGTGCCCTGAAAATGCCATCACAAATATCTTTACAAGAGAGAGGTAAAGGAAGATAATATAGACACACAAAGGAGAACATTATGTGAAGACAGGGCAGAGAGATGGGGCCATAAGCCAACCTGTGCTGACAGCCCCTAGATGCTGCCAAGACCCAAGGAGAGGATTCTCTCCAAAAGCATCCAATGTGAGCATGACCCTGCTGAAACCTGAATTGTACACTTCTGTCTCCAGGACTGTGAGGGAGTAAATATTTGTTTGTTTTAAGCCATCCAGTTTATAGTAATCTGTTTAGCAGTGATGGGAAGCTCTTTCAAGTGGTATTAAATGAAAATTGTCATCACCATTCTCCTGTCACTTGTTAATATATGTGTTTCAAGAAATAGAAAATCAGCCCTTCAGGTCATGTTTTGTCTGGCCAAGGATTTTTGCAATACAGAAGTTAAAATGTTTGTAGTTTGGAGTACCTGTCGTTGTCATTCTTAGGATTGTCCCCACAGAGAGCAGAGATTAATTCCTCATTTCTGTTCTTCTAAGGAACACAATATATGGTAGAGTCTTGAGTCCTGAAATTAAGTCTTGGCTCAACTGTTAGCCCTACAATTTATTAGCAGTGTGATCTTGGGCGTAAGACCTAACCTCTTACCTGTAACGTGCAGAGAAACCTATTCTGGTACCATCTTCAGAGAAACTTCAGAGGAACCATGTTTTCTTCAGGAAAATCTCTCCCAATCAGGTCTAAATGTCATATATGTTTTCCTTTAGTGCAGTCCAGAACCTCATAAACTCTGGGTACTTAAAGATTATAGTGTGAAGAATGTAAGCTTTGCAAATTATGGGTAATTTGGTTCATATAAAAATGTATCTAGATTAACAGCAATTTTTTAAACCAAAGAAATGAATCTCTAATGGTAGAAATTTATGTATCATGACTGGCTAGTGAGGGTGATTTTTAAGTCATAACTGCATTTTAATGTAAATTTCAGGAACAGTCTATTGATAAATGAGTCCTTTTACATTAATATCTCTTTTTGTCTCATTAAGCACAAAAATAGGGCAAAAGGAGTATTATTAAAATGATGAAAAAGTAGCATTCATCCTCTTATGTTGTTATTGCAGTCTAGAAGGGTTTACATTAGAACAAGGCTTATTTCCAACTTCTGTGAGGAAGAAATCAATTCAAAGCCACAAGGGATAAACAATCCCTGTAAGACATCTTAAAGAGTAGAGTTGTGAACATTAACATTTCTATGAACAGCAGCAGACCATCCCTAACTTATCAAACCTGACTGAAGCCAACTCCACAGCTGCTCTCACTTTTGAATTTGCAGAAGCAGTTTGTCTGAGGAATCAGCATTCCTCTATATTTCTTATGGAAGATATACTCCTTTTGGGCTAGTCTGGAATTAAAATATGTATCACTCAATATTTTCCATGCCCATCTTGAAATTTAGTCTTATCTCTCCTTTTAGAGGATTTGGAGGAGGAAGGATGGGACTGCAGAATGATAGCGGTGGTAATAGCTGTTACTACTGTCGGATATCCTGTGATGGATTAAAGGTGGATTTTCGGCTGTGTGGAGCGGCAGTGTTGTTGGTGGGGGAAATAACAGTTGGTTTCCTTTGTTTCTTTGTTGTTCTATGGCAAGGGGAGGATGATAAACAGGTAGCTTCCAAAATGGAAGGCACCGAGAAGCTGGAACTTTGTGATGAAATGGCCGGAAGGTGAAATATCTGCTTAAAAAAACCAAGGGCATGCCGGCTGTGCAGTAGGATGGGCCAGGGTAAAGGGCATTGCAGTAAATGTTGGACTAGCCAGGTCTTCCATAAAAGAAAGATCTTGGTTTGTAGTATTTGCTGATGTTTATAACATAAATACTCCCAAAATGGCTGATTTTAAGCTCCAGTGTGATGTCAGCTGGCTCACAGGATTTCTGAAAATGTGACATTTGGCTCTGACAAGCTGGTACAAGCCAAATCCAGCACAACATTGGCAGGATAGGGGCTTAAACGTCCTTTTATTTTTCCATGATTGAATCCTCTGCTGTAAATGGAAATGGTTTGGATCTGAGATAATCTAACAGGATGGGATCATGGGGACTTCTGGCCATAAGGGGGTCAGGAAACTTTGTGGCAGCATCTCTATTCTGTCTTTGACCTTCCTATGGCTTGTTTCAGGTAGTAACATAGATCACATGTTGATGGGTACAGGGTCACCTAGTTTTGCAGGTTCTGGGGAGAGGCCAGGATGGTATCATGAGTTATATGTCTCTGTGGTCAGTGACAGTATGATTTTTGTCCAGTCTTTATAGAATGGGGTACCAGCTTCTTTGTTTTGCCTCCAGGTACACCAGGAGGCATGCATATGCTCCAATGTCATTTGCTCAGTGATGACAGCAGACTGCCTCTGACCAGCTGCTGTGGGGCTGTAGACTTATACTGGTTTCTTCCTCTAGTGTAGCAATTCCCCTTACTTAGCATGCTGCTCTTGTTTTAGAGAAAGGACATTTGCATGACAATCTGTCAACAAATAGTGAGGAGTGACTTCCGGAACACACTAAAACTCTCAGTGTTTCTCAACTGTTCCAAGTGGAAGAGAAAGGTCTTAAACCTTCAAGGAGTACCATGCTCCTCAGAGTAGAGCTTCCAAGCCTTAAGGATGCTATCATTCACCAATGTGTTTCCATATACTGTACTTGGCTATAACTGAGACCTAAGTTATAGAGAAATAGGGATGGGATGAAGACATTAGATTTAGTGTCCTCCTGGATAGAATGTTATGCTGGATGCAAGTCAGTGAAGAAGGTCATTAGAATCCACCACATATGTTTGCACTTATCCTCTGTCATAGGGGTTGGTAAACCATGACCTGAAGGTCAAATCCAATCCCGTTCCCTATTTTTGTAAACTTTTATTATAACATGCCCATTCATTTGCACATTATCCACGACTGCTTTTGTGCTACAGTTTGTGATAGAGACTATATAGTTTGGGAAGCCAAAAGCATTTACTCTCGGGCCACTACCCAGCCATTCCAGGGTCTCTCTTCTTTCCCTACTCTGCTGCCTTCCTCATTGCCTGATTTCTCTGCTTCCATGTTGGCAACTATGTGACATGATAGAAGGGGTAGATAAAGCTAGGGTGGTCATCGTTTTGCAATATATAAATATATCAACATGTAGTACATCTTAAACTTTACAATGTGGTATGTCAATAAAAAAATAATAAAAGAGACTGAATGATGTGTCAGATAGCATAGTGGACTTGCTTCTTTCTTGGTCTTCATCTCTTGTTTTCATACTTTCCATGATGCTCATGAAAACAAAATAATTCCAAACATGATAAAAGACAGCCATTATTAAGTAGGACATCCTTCCTGTATTTAGATTCTCCTGGAAATTATGAGAACTAGGGTAGAGACAGGGGCAGGTGGTAGGAAAGATATTTTAAAAGAACTTCATTGATTCCTGTTTTGGAAGAATTATTTCTTTTGAAATGTCCCCCTTTCCCAGAAGTTGAGGAGAAAGTCATGCATCTGCAATAAAAAAGAATAACTCCCCTGCTATTTTGAGAAGGTTTTTATTAGCAGTAGTCACCAGGTATGGCCTTCACAGGAGATATGAACATTGACTTCTTACTCCCACAGTTATTAAGAGAAAAAGTATTCCCATAAGCTCTGCCAAATGGCAAAAGTGCTTTGTTTTGGACATGTGACACCCTCCAAATATTTGGACTAGGTTTGGGCAATATTTAAAGTGACTTCTAGGTCTGCGGTGCTGAAGTACCACAAACTGAGAGCCATAAAAAAACAGAAATATTTTCTCTTGCAATTCTGAAGACTAGAAGTTCAAAATTAAAATGTTAGCAGGGAGCATTTGGCCTTTTCAAGCTTTTGGTAGCCCTAGGCTTGGTTTTTGGAAACATAACTCCATCTCTGCCTCAGTCATCACATGGCTATATTCCCTCCCTACCTGTGTCAAAAGTTCCCTTTTTGTAAAAGAACCCCATCATAATGGATTAAAGGCCCAACCTAATGACCTAACTTTAACTTGATTAAATTGGCCAAGACCCTATTTTCAAATAAGATCACTCACAATCATAGATATCTGGTGGAGGACATGACTTAAGATACAATAATAGACAAATATTTATGAGCCAGGACTGAACATAAAAGTTGAATCCCTGTCTTTGGAATCTGAATTAAAAGCAAAAAGGGATCTTTTCTTTTCTTTCCTTTTCTTTTTTTTTGGAAAGAATAGCATGAATCAGGACTAGCCAGTCAAAGCCAGATGACAGATATCTGGCTATCAAAACAAGTTTCAAAACAGATATTGCAAGGGAGTAGAAAAGAAAAATATGTGGAGAGAGTAGGAGGAAGACTGTCTGCGTAGAGAAACAAAGAGGAAGAAAGGCAGGAAAGAGAAAGTCTAGTTTTCAGTTCTTTAAATGAGCATCCTAATATTGAAGTTCCTTTTCCCCAGATGAGATAAACCAAATTACTTTTTGTTATTTGAAAACAAAAGAACAAAATCCTTGTACCCATTTTTGGTCCACAGGATTCAGGCAGGGAGGCTTGGCGGGAGGTGGGAAGAGAGTTGCAAGTGAAACAAAAGCTGCCAACTCCTTAATCTCCTGTTTTGTTTGTGCCTTGCTCCTACTCTTTGTTTACTGCTGATCCTTAAAGACTGTTTGTTGGTAAAATCACACTGACCTTCAAAAATGCAGCTGGAACAAAGGATGAGGAAAAGTTCTTATTGATAATACATCCCTTTATGAAGCCATACAGCTCCAATTCTCCTGGGCTCACCTAGATGAATAGGAAGATCAAGGACACACATAGGCACACAACTGTCTTTTTTTTGTTGTTCCTCAAATTCACTCTTCAGTCTTACTGAAAATTTCCCTTTCAGTGTATGTTTTGTACAATACGGATTGTTTGCTGGGTCAATAAAAGACCAGGTGGTGGGAAAACCAAACACGCATTTCCTAGTCCACATGCTGACACCTTCCACGTGGGAAGCAGCGCCTCAGGCAGTACCTAGACTTGCTGCCAGCCTAGGCAGAAGCAAGTCAGAGCAGCCAGCTGTGAGCACAGGGCTCCCATACTGTCTCTCACAACCACAGAGCATGTCATTCTCTCCTGAAGTACAGTTTGTGAAGATTTTTGCGATCTCTTACAGGTCTCTCCCGCGCTCCTAGAGGTAGCAAAACCAATTGTATGCAGCCTCAGCTTTTATTCTTGATCAATAGAAAAGATCACATGGGTTTCGGCTTTCCTGAAAGGTGTCTTTAATGCTCAGTTTAAGTCAGTTTTCCTATATCACTGTGCTAAGTGAAATAAGCCAGACACAAAAGGAAAATACTATTTGCTATTTCTTATTTGAAATATCCAAACTAGGCAAATTCATAGCGGCAGAACGTAGATGAAAGTTTCCCAGGTACTGGGAGGAGAAGGGCATGAGGCATTTTGGTTTCCTGGATCCCTAATTTCTGTTTGGATTGATAAAAGCATTTGGCAATAGCTAACGGTGATCATTATGAATGTAATTAAGGCTGCTGAACTGTGCCCTTAAAATAATTATAATGGCAAATTTTGTGTTATATATTTTATAATAATGAAAAAAAAGTTTATATCAACTTCCAGAAAAAAATCTAAGAAATTTCCTGAAATAACTTCAGTTCTCTTTAATGCATTTTCTTTTTGGCATCTTGAAAACTAGGTGGGAGATATCTTTATATTCTTAAAAGCTTTCAGGATGTAAAGTTTCAGCCTTGCTCTCGGGAGATAACGTCTTTGCTCTTGTTTGTGACTTTCTTTTGGAGTTACAGTACCAAGCGGAATCCTAAAGTGTATTCGCTTCTTTTGACTTTGCTGAACAATTTTCACCTAAACGTCTTTATCTCCCACTCTTTAACAGTAGCAATTTCAGGTGTAAAACTGTTCAATTTTATTGAGAAGCTTTTCACCAATTGCCAGGGTTTCTTTTATGTGAACTTTGACATACCTTACTAGTTGGGTTGTAAAATCTTTACTGTAAAATGTTATCTGTCAGGATATGAGAGTGATGTCTGAACACTGACAAGCAGAAGATGCATCATGAGGGAAAAATCTATATTATGCAGTTTTCTGGCACATGTAAATAAGCTTTGCTTTGTTTGAACTCAAGGAAAATAGTTTCTGTTTGATAAACCTCATTGTGTTGTAAAATTCCATATAACCCCCTGTGAAGAGTTCTCTTGTATTTCTAAAATTTTTACTTTCATTAGACACTATCACACAGGACATCAAAAATCAGATGCAGCATCACCAGGAGACACATAAGGACAACTAAAAGAAAAATTACTGTACCAGTAACTGTCTTCCTGTATTTGGTTTATTCTCTATAGATTGTTACGTATTTCGCTTTTGTCTTTTTTGAACTTCTACATTATCGTGTTAAAGGTAAAGAAACATATGGCAAGATAATGCCCTTTTTTTCTTTTACTGTATTCCATTTAAAAGAAAAATGAAATTGAAGAGTAGGTGTGATAATCTCTTCTAAAGGAAACTTCCTGGTTTCTTTGTTCTGTGTGCAGAATTTGAAGTTATCTCATTAAGAGGGAAGGAGTAATTACTACATTATTATTTGCTCTCTCAGATGCCTCTGTCAATTCATTTTGTTTTACATTTTTAAAAGTCACTAGAAAATATATCTGGTGTTTGCTTTTGAAAGTCGGGATTGTAAATCAAATACAATACCAACTATTTCTTTGATGAAGATCTCATGAACTCTAAGCTTTTGTTGTTGGTGGCCGTATTTTCCTTTGAAATGGGGAGAAAACCAGGAACTCTATTTATTTATTTATTTATTTAAATAAATATTTATTTTTGTTATTAATATCTTTCACATTATTGTGTGTTCCGCATAGGTTACCCACCACCTGTTCACCTGTGGAGCCATCACCATAGTCCCCAGTGCTCCCCTCTTACCCCCTCTTGAGCCCTTAACCTCCCATGCTTCCCTGCTGAATGTCACATTCTTATTTGGCTCCCCTATATTCCTGTTATAAGTGATACCATTCAATAATTTTCTCTTTCTTTCTGGCTTATTTCACTGTTCGTGATCCCTTCTAGCTCCATCCATGTTGCTGCTAATTGCATGTGTTTATCTTTTTTGAATGCTGAATGGTATTCCATTGTGTATATGTACCACATCTTCTTGATCCAGTCATCTATTTTTGGGCATCTGGGTTGTTTCCATACCTTAGCTATTGTAAACAGTGCTGCAATAAACATGCGGGTGCATGTTTCCTTTTGGATTAGTGTTTTTGTGTCCTTTGGGTAGATTCCCAGTAGTGGTATTGCCAGGTCATATAGAAGCTCCATTTCTAGGAGTTTGAGGAAACACCATACAGCTTTCCATAGTGGTTGGATCAATTTGCATTCCCACCAGCAGTGTAGGAGAGTCAGGAACTCTCTTTAAAGAGCAGGCAAGCCCAAATTCTGGAGCAAACTACCTGGTTTCAAACTTTGGCTCTGCCACTTATTAGCTTTATGACTAATGGCAAGGCACATAAACACTCTTTAACTCTGTTTCCTCAGTGTACAGTGAGATGAATTGTGCTCTTTCCCATGGGTTAGAAAGTACCAGGCAAAGTTGCTCCTATGTATGATTAGGTCTTACTGTCACTGGTATGATGAATACACAACCTGTTCTGCAGGGCAGACAGTTTGATCATGCACACTCACTTGGCGAGCTCATCTGCTCTCTGCTCTCCACAGCGCCGCCATGTGGCTCACATAATTCTCGCTCCCCACATAACCCCAGGACACAGAATCCTGTCCTGCAAGAAGGGTGTCTCTTGGTCTGGTGTAATTCAACACCTTGATCTGCCTGCTTCCATTTTATGCCATCAAGCGTTTTGCAGAACTTTCAAACCAAATAAGATGATTTTCTTCTCCATATTCCTCCAAAAGAGCGAAAAACATTTCTCCCATTGTAGAAGAAAACAAATTAAACAAGCGTCCTGTCTACAGAGATGTGACCAAATTAGACCAGGTATCGTCAGTTTGATACTGTATAACTGATCTAATAAGAGGCAGATTATTCAGGGAAAACCTCAGACTACTGGTTGGGCTGCTCAGGTGATGTAAAATTGTCCTCAGAGAACTGGTGTAGCCAAATGTTTTGGTTCTATTTTATCTTGCAATATTTCCTTTGGGTGTTCCCCAATCCATGTTGTTTTCATTAGTGTGCTTTCTAGCAGGTAAGATATTTTGTTTTGCATTCCGTAATGTGGGACTTTGACTACGTGATTCAGGGTGACGGAGTCACTCATTGTATTAGCATTTCAGAGCTCACCCACAGACATCGCTGCTCAAGAGAGATTGATGCTAAACTGGACTAAATTCAAAAGAACTCTTTGAACTTTAAGGTGTGGGAATTTGTGTTTATTTTTCTGTTTCAAAATGATAACCACCTGCTGCTTTGCCAGAGTTTTGTTTTTCCTAGTCAAAATAATGTAGCTCTTAAAAATTCATTTTCTCTACTGAGAAGCAGAGCATTAGGAGAAAATGTTCTTTTCAATTTCTTTAGTTTTTGTTTGTTCCCCAAGTTGATCACCAAACCCTGGGGGTGATAAAATTTAATTCAATCATCATAAATATAGCATGAGGCACATTTAGGAATTTTCTAGCCCATAATACAATCACATCATCCTCCTTTTCTGGCCCAAAAGAGACTGTTGCCAACAGCAGAGGAGGCATCTGAAGTTTCCTTTTTCATAATTTCACATTGATAACAACCACTTGCAAAAATAGACTGTGTTCAAAAGATGAAGTGCTCTTTCTTTTTTCCTCAAAGAATTGTGAAATTACTATGTGCAAATGTTTATAAAGACTTTAATTAGCACCTTAGGATTTCACAGAGAGATCTGTAAATAAATGGTAGATTGAAATTTAAAAGCATTTTTGAAACCCTCACTGTACACAATACTTTTAATTAAGGCCTAACACTTCATTATGACTGTTACTTCTAGGAACTTCTGTAACCCTGTATTCTAGTTTATGTCAGTCCTCTCCGTCTAAAGTCTTATTTCCCATCTCATTCTGCATAAATTTGTTATTTTATCATGGTCTGACTATGGTTTCTCCCCTGGTTTCTGAACTTTCTTCCTATATTTGGCCACATCACCATTTATCAAAATTTTTAAATACCAGATGCTCTTGATTTCCCATCATATTTTCCTTTTATTTATGTATTTGCTAATTTAATTAGTTTAATTTTGGTCTACAACCTGATTTTTTATTATCTCTGCTCTTGGATAAGTAGAGAAAATTAACTGAGTTGGTGCTCTAAAATCTCACAGCATGGAAACTTTGATGAGCCCTCAGCAAACCTTACCAGCCAATGACTGATTCAGAGTTCTAGTCCTCATAGCTGCTTTTCCAAAGATAATTTTTGTCTCTCTAGACTTGGAAACCCATCCACAGCCTCTTTCATCTTCACCAACAGGAAGACTCTATCTGAAAAAATGTCCATCTCATTGGACTTTTCCCTCAGTTATTTCCACCTAATTTTTTGTATTTTTTACCTGTCATTTTATTTTTTTCCCCTTGCTTGTATTTTTTTAAATTGAGGTAACATTTTTTTTTTTACAACACTGTATATGATTCAGAGGTGTGTTACACACCACAGTTCTCTTGCTTACAACCTTGTGTCCTAGGAGCTCTGTGGTTATCTAGTTTTGATTCCAGCTGTTCTTTTTTACCATAACCCTTAATAACTTTTCTACATGGACTTAATGTTCCAGTTAACATTTTCCAAATATCCTCCATGGTTTTTAGAAAGCAAAATAAACATCAATACCTTCTTAATTGAGTTTTTCTGAAATTTCTTTTTTCTTTAGCTATCTGACTCATCACCAGGATTTAATTCAAATGCTGCTTTTTCTAGTAAATTATGTTGGGGCTCCCCAAATCAATGTGACCACTCCCATCTTTTCATCCTCTTAACACTTTATACTCTCTTTATGACATGCCTCAAGTTCTGTATTTACTAAGCATATTTGTGGGTTTTTTCTCTTGTTTACAAATTGTATATAATTTGAGTATAAGATAATGTATTTGTAGTCTTTTATTTCCTTAATGCTGAGCGTAGCATTCCACCTCCCCCAGCTTTATTGAAGCATAATTTAGACACAATGAATCCATTTTAAGTGCATAGTTTGATGAATTTTGGTAGTTATGTATAGTTATCATACCATAATTGAGATGTAGACTATTTCTAATACTGTAAGTAGTTTACTCATAGAGCTTTGAAATTTATTCTCTTCCTTTAATACCCTGCCTCAGGTGATTACAGACCCTTCTGGAACTATAGTTTTGCTTTTTCTGGAATTTATGTAATGAGAATCATACAGCTTACTGTCTTTTGTGTTTGACCGCTCTCACTTTGCATAATGTTTCTGGGATTCATCCACCATGTTTCTTATTTTAATTAATTCAATTCATTAGTATGCTTTTTGTTGCTGGATGTATCAGATATTGTTCATCTGTTTACAAGTAAATGGACATTTAGGCTGTTTTCAGGTTTTAGATATAACAAATAAAACTGCTATAAACATTCATGTATAATTTTTGGTATGAATGTTAGTATTCATTTCTCTTTGATAAATACGGAGGAATAGAATAGCTCAATTATATAGTAGATGCATATTAGTATTTTAAGAACACTAAGACCATCTTAAGAAGTTCTGGAGCAGGCTTAATAGAATATGGGGTTTCTAGGAGCAAATTAGATATGCTGTTTAACACCCATAATCAGAAAAAGGCAGGGCGGGAGAGCAGGAGCCTGAGAGCAGTCATTCCAATAAAAAGTCCTAATTCCATGCTCAGTTCTTGGACCCAAGCCAATTTGCAAGTCTGGAACCCACTGCCTAAAATGAAACCTCATTCTTAAAAGGAAGATCATAGCAACTCCCGGACACTTGCATTTGTAATGGCTTCTCAATAACTCCCCAGAAGGACCTATGCCATTTGCTCAGATGACTGTGTACCAGGGAGTGGGAAGTGCTCAGGTATTTCAAGGACTATTGGGCACAGGCAGGAGTTGAATTAGCTCGGGGATCCAAAGCATCAGTAAGGCTCCCCTGCTGGAGTGGTGGTTTATGAAAAACAGATAATAAAAGGGAGGCCGGGTGGGAGAGAGACACTCAGCGGTGGGGGAGGGGGGAGGGGAGGATAAGGGCACAAAATGGAAGAGAGGAGAATACAGGGGACCATGGAGATGGATCACGGGTGAATTGGTGGTGGGCTGCCCAAGGGGAATACAAAATGTAAAAGACATAAATAACAATAAAAAAAAATGGAAAAAAAATAAAAAAAATAAAAATCTAGAAAAATGAAAATAAATAAATAAATAAATGGAGCTCTGACTAAAACCTAGCTTCCAATGAGTCCATTGGTTCTATAGATCTATTCAGTGGTCATTTTATGAATACAAAGCTAGAATGGACATACTTGATAATTGGAGTCCTCCTTTCAATGGGTTCCTGGTCTGCTAAGTGAGAGATAATATAGTGAGGAAACTCTAAAACTGTCCACCGCCATCCTGGTTAATACCTTCTGGGGAAAGATTGTAGTGAAAACGTGGCAGAGATTAGTGGGTTGGTGGTTCCTATAATTTCCTCCTTTTAGTGGCCAATCTGGCCTCTTTAGATACCAGTGAATCTTGGAAAATCACTGTTACAATACTGCAAACTCAAACTCGTAGTAACTGTTTACAGCTGTGCCAAATGTTTCACTGTTGCTAGAAGAGATGCATAAAGTCTCAGCTACAAAATACTGGGCCATGAATTTGGTGAGTTCAGTTTAAAAATTCTGTTTAAAAAAGATCAGAAATTGTTCATATTTTCAAATACTGAGCTAGAATATTTATTAACAGACTTTTCTATCCAGTACTATGTCAAGTCATCCTCTCATAATAGGGTATGCAAAGTCTGGATGGTTCCTGGTAACCCACAGAACATCATATTGATCTATGACATCAGTGCTGTTACACTGATTGAGCAGTATGTACAAGAGGTGGCTAATACAGCAAAGGATGAATCCTACATCCTGCATCTGGATTCATCCTGTCACCCTCATTTGGTCTCAGCAGAGGGTCTTCCCTTTTCTCTTTAAGGCTAATTCATGTATTTGCTTTCTCAGAAATCTTGTGCTTTTGATCATAATTTCTTTGTCTTATATAAGCAACGTCTTCCTCTTAAATAGATCTTTCAAATCAACTTTTGAAATTCTCCAATAAATAAATCTTAGCAATCCTTCCCTTACCTAAATCTGTCTGTAGCTATTGAATTTTCTGCCTAACTTCTTGAAAGAGTTGCACTTGTTTTCACCCTGAATTCTGTCCTATGTCACAATCAAATTTTTCCTATTTAGTTTCAGTCTTCATCATACCGTGGAAAAAACTCGAAGGTCAAGAATGGTCTCAACATTACTAAACTTGGGCATTCTTTAGTCAATCTTAGTTGACTTCTCAACATTTGATATTATGTTCCAAGCTTACAATCCCCTTGAGCTCCGGATTCATGTAACTAACTGTTTACTTAACATTTTTACTTGCATGATTCAAAGTCATCCCAAACTCAACTTATTTAGTCCTAAGTTGTGCTTTCTCTGCAAAAGCTAGTCTTTTCTCCTAAAGAAAAAGACAGAACCCCTGTCTGGTTCCTGTCTCAGTAGCTCCAGAAACTTAGAAGTTAATCTTGACATTACCCTTTCTCTTATCCTTAATATCTGCTCTACCACTGAGAAGCTTTGTTCCCCCCATCCATTTCAAATGTGTCCCTTTTCTTCTTCTCCACCATCTCTGCTCCTGTACAAGCTGTACTGTCTCTCACTTACATGATTGTGATAGTTTTCCAGCAGGTCCTCCCTTATCATCAGTTATGTTCTTCCAGGCCTTGCTCTACTCTAGGCACAATGAATATTTTTCCACTCAAAATATAAACCTGATTCAGTCACACCTCCCACATGTTAATAAAACAAAATTCAAAATGTTTAATATGCCCAAGTATGCCTTGCTTCGTCTTTCTTGACTGTGTTCCATATTCCACTTTAATCTTATGTACCTTTGTCACCTCATGCCCTTTACATTGGTAACTTTTGTACTTCCAACCTTCTCATTTTTCCCTGTTAAATGTTATAAATTCATGTACATTATTCCACTTTTCCATGATGCATTCAACTAGAGGTTACTATCTATCCAATACCTTTGTATGCTCTTTAAATATTAATTAATATTCATAACATTCCTATGAAATAAATACTTTAAACTTTCCATTTTACAATAAGCAAACTGAGGATAGAGAGGTTAAATAACTTGCCCTGAGACACACAGCTAGTGCATGATAGAGGCGGCCAATCTCAGGCTTCAGACTCTATACCCTCCCTTATGTTGCATCTCTCCCTCTGTGGCATTTTTCAGAAACAAATTCCATTTATTTATGTTATTGTGAATGTCTGTTTTCCTATTGCCAGGAAAACTGTTTTACTTATTACTATATTGCATAATACAACTAGTAATGAAAGAAAGAAAACAACCGAATGAATTCAGTATCAAATTATTTATTGACCTCATTCTGCATTTTTGATATTAATTTTCTCTCATATGTATGCTGTCCTTTCGAGTTTCATGCTGCAGCATTAAATTACTCTTAAAAAAATTCTGGGCAGAGGTATTTGAAATAGGTAATGAATATTTTCATGGCCTTACAACTTAATAAATTGAAGATCTAAAGTAGAGAGATCAGCATTTCAGAAATGTTATGGAAAGCATTCATTTTTCATTCATGTTGAAAGCTTCATGAACCAGAAAGTTTCATAAAGTTTCATTTCCCTTCCTCCAATTAATTATAAATACAAGTTCCTTGTGAAGCTAAAGCTGAAAGATAGAAAAAGAAGGTAACATTTTTGATTTTGAAATAACACATATTCATTACATAAACTTTTAGAAATGTAGAAGATTATTAAGAAGAAATTAAGAATCAATCACTGCTACAAAACCCAGAGTTAATATTTTGGTACATACATTCTTTAATACATATATGCATGTAAAATAAATATTTATATATATACATATTTGCTAAATACAAAGAAATACATGTGTACATATGTGTATATGAGTTTGCATGCTTTCAAAATTAGCATGTTACTTTAAATGAGTGTTTAACTTACGCTTATATAAGAAGATTATTTCACTATTTTTTTCAAAAACATATTTAATATCTGAATAATGTTTACTCTTTGGATAAGCCATACCTTATTTTCCCATTTGTTCCGCTGATTTTTGGTACTTTTAAACAATAATTCGACATTCTCTTATATATAATCACTATTCATGTTTCTGAAATTTTTCACATCATAGAGTCCCCAGAGTGGAGAGGTCAGATCTTAAATGTTCTCAACACACAAAAAAGAAATGGTAACTACGTGACCTGTTGGAGACCTTCTTCTGGTATTCCTACCCTGAGGCAATGCCCTTTTCCTTTAAATTAAAATTGGTGTGGGTGAGCAATAGACTATGGCAGAGGTGAGGGAGTGAGACTTCCAAAGCCAGGTCACAGAAGTACTGTAGCTCTGCCTTGGTCTCCTAGATCCCTCACTCTGGAACGCCAAGCGTCATGTCGTGCAGACAAACAAGCAGTCCTCTGGAGAAGGCTGTGTGGAGAGCTATAAGGCCTCCCACCAGCACCCTGTGGGGGAACCGCTTGAGATCAGGCCATCTTCCCGCCACATTCAACCTTCCCGCCACATTCAACCTTCCCGCCACATTCAACCTTCCCGCCACATTCAACCACCACACGTTTGACTGTGACCGCATGAGATACCCCAGACTAGAACCAAACTCCTGACCCACAGAAACTGTGGGAGATACTAAATAATTACAAGTAACAAAGGTTTGGGATAATTCGTTGTGCAGTCATAGACAATTCTGCACATAAGCATTTTCCTTATTAGTCTCTTAAAAATCTTTATATATTTTTTTTTCAAAGTTCATGGTTTGTTTGTCAATTTTTTTTCCCTAAAAGAAGTTCATTTTATTCATTTAATTGGCTTGTTTGTTCTTCATGTTCTTAATACACATTTAAAATAAATTTATGCAGCTGAGTATGTGTTTTAATTAATGATCTGTTTTGTATCCAAACACTGTTGGTTAAAAAAATTCTTTCTTTTGCTTTATGTATTTGAAACCAAAGATACTTAATTTTGTCTTATTTATCTCTAATATCTCTCAGAACAGTGTGATGTGATGATGATGATTTAGGTTCTCTAATGTGATTCTTTGATCTTAGTTTTGTTCACTCTGGTGTTTCACTATCCAGTGTTATGCTTGAGTTTATATATTTTGTTCTATTCTTAGTTTCTTCTGGATTCTTCTGTTCTTAGTTTTCTTTAAAAAGATGGTAACAAGTGAATGTCATTAAATAATTTTCATTTATTGAAATGGTTGCATTTTAAACTGTAACTTCTTATAATAGACTACATATAATAGACTACATATTAACAATATTAAGCAAATGACTACTAAGTCAACATTGTATTTCTGGGAAAGCAATTCTTATTGTTTGGATAGATAATTTATATGCTCTTAAGTTCTTATGTAATTTTTAGGAAAAGTATACAAACTTATAGCTACACAAAGAGGAAATTAGTACATCCATTAAGTAAAAATCTATAGTGTTTAGGTTTTTACCAATACAAGACAAATTTCATTTTCTGCTTTTACTTCAAAGACAGAAGCAAATCTTAGAGAGGACAGAATTTTAAAACAAAAACTGGAAAAGGAATGATGAAGCAAAAAGTCCAGTAGCATTGTAGGTAGGAGGGCTAATGAGTAACATTATGTCAGGAAGGCCCAGACTTATGGAAGAAGCACTGATATTGGCTGAGACCAAGTCATTACCCCCTACTCCTAACTGTCAACCTCTCGGAGCTTATTAGCATTTTATTTAATATTATTATATCCATCTCATTAATAAAACTAGTTTTTAATTTCCCTTTGTGTGCCATTTCAGATTTTTACATAAAAATTTCATCAGCCCTCGTCATCTTCGAGTATGATTTGTACATACACCTTTCATAACATTTTCGAGTCTTTCATAGATTATTGGTTTAATCTTTTCTAAAAAAAACTTCTTTTGAGTTTATTTTGGTAATTTTTATTCCGTAATTGCAATTTGGTAGTTCATATTACACTGTTCATTTTCAAAGTATAGTCCAAGATACTTTGTAGGGGAATGTGAGGTTAAAATGATGTTCATAAAACAAAAGTGTTCTTTTTGTTCTCATTCTTTTCTGAACATATGGAGTGTTCTAGAAAGGAAATGATATATGATGATATCTCTCTGACAGTTACTCGAAAATATACTTGTGTACTCTTGCGTCTTAAATAGTCCTAGTTTTAATTTCTAATATGCAAATACTGATAGATGTCACTATTAACAAATGTAAACAAAAGCACTTTTGGCTTCGTAATAAATTCTAAGTGTTTGAAGGAAACCTGAGACAAAATATTTGAAGGTTACCATTCTATTTAGGATTTGCCCATGCTTTCTTAAAAAAGGCAAAGTTTTTAATAATGATTATAAGAAATAGTTCTCTATTAGTCTTCTATTCCTTTCCTTTCTCTTTGTCCATCCTCCCCTCTTTCTCTTTCCTATTAGCCTTGTCTTTGATTTTCCTTTTAAAAGTTAGGTATACCAGAACTCTATCCTTTTAATTACTTTCACTTTTGCCTAAATATAGCTATATTTCTAACCCTATTCTGAATTGCTTAATTTTTAGCTTTTTGCTGTATCTTTTCTAAAAATCTGAGGTTTAACACAAAATTTGCTATTTTTTACTCCTAATTTTTAAAAATGAATTTAAAGCTATGTTTAAATTTTGGCCTAAAAATTAAAACAAGCCAAGCTAATTAATGCTCATGCACTACAGCAATAAAAATACCTTCTTAGATAACAAAAGCTCAGAAATAAATCCATTTGCTTTTCCTTGAAAAATTACTTTAAGACATATTACAGTCAACAAAAAAATTGATCACAATTAAAAATTTACAAGCAGGGAAGTAGTAGTATAACAATAAAGTGATATTATTCATTGAAACTACCTAAACAGAGATTTAGTCAATAAACTTGATGTAAATAAGTATATTTATGAGTCCTCAACTGCCTGATGGTATTTTTCTGTCTTTCATACATTAAAAACAATTTGACAGGTAAACAGGTTTAAATTACAACTTTTTCCCCTTTGAATTTCTTAAGATCATGTATGTTAGTGTCTTGCTGCTAGTATAACAAATTGCCACAGACAGTGGCTTAAAACAACACAAATAGGCCTGACACTTCTACAGTGTGGTAAAACAATGTTACCTCAGCAACAACAAACACTAAAAAAATCATAAACACATTATTTTACAGTTTTGGAGATCAGAAGTCTGAAATCAGCTTCACTGGGCAGAAAGAAACGATTCAACAGGGCTGGTTCTATTTGGCAGCTTGAGTGGAGAATCTGTTTCCTTACCTTCTCCAGCTTTCAGAGAACACTTCTTTGGCCTCATAGTTCCTTCTTCCATCTTGAAAGCTACCACTGTAGTATCTTCTCTCCTCTCTGACTTCTGCTTTCCTGTTCCTTCATTTCATTTCTCTCTGACTTGGTTTTCTTGCTGCCTCTCTCTTTTGAGGACCCTTGTACTTAAACTGAGCCAATCTGGATTATAAGGCCTCATCTCATCTACAGTCCCTAATTGTTCACATCTGTAAGGTCCCTTCTACCTTGTGCAGTAATGAATTTGTAGGTTCTGAGAATTAGAGTGGGAACCTCTTTGGGGAGGGTTATTATTCCAAGGTCATGGTTCATCCATTCTGGTATTTAGTGTTCCAGAGGAAGAGCTGAAGTCATTATTACTTTAATTTTTATTAAATATGTAGTTATTTTTTAAATAATTAAACATCCTTCTATAGTTTTTTCAAATGTTGAAGGCATATACTAGTGGTGAATTTCATTAGTAAATTAAATTATTGGCCTCAGTTCTTCCGGTATCCAAATTCTTTGCCCCAAAACTTTGCAGTCCCTGTGACACAGAACAGACCTTCACACGAAACTTTCCCTAGGCTTTAAAAGTGCCTTCCCCTGCTTTTGAACTTGGATACTTACTCTTCATCCTCCAGGTCACTTATCTGTGTCTTGGACTCTTCATCTGATTCATAGACAAAGTTTCACTGTAATCAGCCATTCCCTACTGACAGGTTCATTAAGCCAATTGTAGAGACAAAGGACTCTTGTGTTCAACTGGTTTTGGAAACATAAACAATTTGACTTACAGGTATTGTGCATCAAAGATGACTTGAGAGTTCTCAAGCCAAGACAAATGTCCCATGTCCAAAACCAGCCCCTTTTGACTGAGGTGGTAGGACCTGCTTACGCAGCTTGGCAGGGGTAGCTCAAATCTGCTCTTCAGTCACCCATGCATGTCCTCACACACTTTCCTTTTTCTGAGGCTGCTTTGAAGCACGTAGCAATAACCGCCAAGTCTAGTGACTTTCTCTGTATCCTGTTTTCATTTTTAATATAATTCCCCTTCTCCTTCTTCTCCTTTTCTATCTCCTCCTCCCCCTCTTCTCTCTCTTCCTCTTCCTCCTTCTCTCTCTCTGTATAGATATAGACATATAAATAGGTAGATTGAGATAAGTTGATAAGTAAATGTAGATAAACTGTTTTATGGGGAGGGGTATTTACTTTAGAGTTTGCCAAGGAACTACCTGGGTACACAACCTTGACATACCCAGAGCTTGTTAGCAATGTAGGCAACATGAGTGAGCTTAAGGCCTCTGACACAGAAGTAAAATCAAGAAACTTTCTCCACACTTGTATAGGCTTTTGCCTTGAGAAATCCATCTGGGGCTGAGGCCCTTCGCAAACACTGTAATATCCCGGGACTGATGGGCCCAACAGCTGGTGCTCACTGGTAAAAGCTGAGTTCGCTGTTTTGCACTTCATTTTCCAGCCTGCCAGGCAGAATGCGATGGCTTGGATGATAGCTGACACCATGGCATGCCCATGAGATTTCATTTACTTGAATAATGAGGCCACAGAGAGGCCCAGTTTGCCTGTGAGAGGCCAGTGTTTTGAATTATCCAGTGCAAAGGAAGGACCCTTCAAACGGCTATGGAATTCTGCTTTCAGACCTACATTTTAAGTATCTGCTGTATATGACCTCACATTCAGTAGTGTATCAGCTTCTTTGACTGACAGTAAAGATGCTGTGTGCCCATCTGTGAGCTGCCCCTCTCCTTCAACCCTAGGAGAGAGAAGAGTGGAGAGGGCCTCTGTGATAGTTGATTCCAGGGAGAAACATGCTTCCAAGCACCACTGTCTTCCTCCTGCTCCCTCCTTTGCATTCCTGTCCATTGAACTGTGTCTCTTCCCCTTATCAATATCAGTCAGGAGATTCAACAAATTTGTATGACCAGTGGCTTACTGATCTTTCTGGAAACCTTTCTCTTTGTGACATGGCACCAGCAGCTTCTTACCCAACATTATGGGGGTTCCACCTGACATAGGAAGCTTGTGATTTTGTGTGTGTGCTAAATCGACACCTACTTGGTTGTGAGATGTTGTACAACCATAGTGTACTTTCTCAAAAGTAACACCACACTAAATTGAAGTTCCATGAGGAGAGGCACTGTATATTTTACTCACTGCTGTATCTTAGCAATGCATCTACTCCTCCTACCGTGGAAGTCTTTAGTAATTAATGAGTAAATGGTCTCCTTGGCAACTCCTCAAAGACCTCTTAGCTCCTACCTCCTGCTTCCTGCCTACCTCTCACAATGTTTTACCTCAATTAAAGTAGACGTGGAGATACTAAGTTATGTGCAAGTGCTAAGCAAGTGCTTTCATTCTATTCTGGCATCTCTCTGAAACGGGTTTGTGAAAGGCAGTCTACAACACCATAATCTCAAATGTTCACTTCCCCAAAGATCACAATTTCTAAAGTCTAAAATCCCCCAAATGGCAATCTTATAAATGTAATCCCGGACGCAAGAATTTAAAAGTTCTTTAAAAGACACATTAATATTTTTTAAAGGGGGTTTATTTGAGAAACATAACGATGTGGAAATACTTGCTGGGCCCCTTTGCATAATAAAATTTGTGAGGAGAAATTTTATCTTTCACAAATGTAAATGTACAAAAAAAAAAAAAAACCAAGGACATCTATTCACTACTGAGGAGGACTCAATATTTTTACATACATGCACCATGCTTACACACCAAGTCAACTTTGTGATAAGGCAATTTTGTGGAGTCAGATTTGTAAAAACCACATAAAAGGAATTAGGCATCCCTAAAAGCCTCACACCGTTCATACCTCCAGTATTGGAAATGATATGAAAATGAAATATTTATCCACACCTTTATGGATTAATGACTGGAAAAAGCGAGCTATTCATAAATACGTATATGAAGATTTGGTGGATTTTTCTTGAAGAAAATGAGTTTCAGCTGAATGCCCAATCTAATGATAGATTTGGATTCAGGCAAGATCAGAGCTTCTAAAAGTGAATTTTACGATGTTACCTGTAAAGTTTGGTTTTCCCATTTAACCCAATACATTTGGTGGGAAAATTTGGATGAACAGAATGTCCATTTAATATGGCAATGATGAAAACTTCAGTTTAAAAATGCATTATTTATAGGTATTTCTTATTGATGATATTTCAGGAGTTTTTAATAAAATATTTAAAATCACCTTTACCTGAATAGGCCAGAAGGTTATTGACTGGTTTGAAAGTAACTGTGTGCAAGGTAGTAGTAGTGAAGACACTTATGCAGTGGTGTTACTATTAGGCACCAGTATTGTTCCCACGGGATTTGTGGTCTGCATATGAGTGTGTGTGGACTGAATTTCCGTGCATTAGCAACAGCACAGGAGTCTGGTAGGGAAGACGAGAACATTTAATAGGAACCTCTTGTGAAAGGCTATCAAACCAGAAATTTCAGGAGCAGCACCATGTAGAAAAATGAAAGTAAACATTTCTCTAAGGAGAGTTGTACCCTAAAGAAAAAAGGCAACTACTTTTCAAGATGGAAGACTTCAAAATAGAGTTGATAATAGTGAATGCTGGCCAGCTCTCACGGACCACTGCTGCAATCGCCCACCACCAACCCGTCATACACTTTCATATGTTGAACTTCATTTTTACATTTTCTGTCTTTTTTGAAAGCATTAATTATATATGGAATGACATTGACTCTTCTGCAGCAATGACGAAATGACCATGCTTTGCATCTGAATTTATGAAAAATTTCTCCTATCTGTGTTTTATTGTGTAAGTGGCCTGTGAAGTTTCTGTCATATTTTTATGTTTCTCAAATATGCCCGCTTTAAAAAATGTAAATAAATGTCTTTATAAGAATTTTTTAAAGATTATACCTTTTCAGAATTGTGTTTGGAATTTTAGTCTTTCAGGATTTTAACATTTGAGATTGTGGTGTTCAGGATTATGGCTTTTTGGGACTGTGACTCGTACCATTCTGAAACTATGCTTGTCCTGAAAGTGCTTTTGCACCATTTATTTTGACATTGTGATTTCCTCCTTTTCCCCATCTTCTGCTCTTTAGGTCTTATTTGATAAAATATTTAGCTTTTGGCTACTAGAATTCAAATTTGAATCAAGTTGAATAAAAATGTGTGAATTTCTTGGTCCATGTATGACCCCTGAGCAGAGATGGCACACAAATTAGTGAATAGTCCCATATTAAAAAGAAAATTTATCCTCTGTGACAAATTTCATGGAACATCACTCATTCATTCATCCATTTGTATTTTTTTTCACTTACTCTACAAGTACTATCAAACACTACTGTATTCCTCATACTGAGGACATGGTGGGGAACAATTTAAGAGTCTTGCAGAGAATGATGTCATTGCGTCTCTGGTCAGCTTTGGGTAATGGGGTGAATCTAGGAATTCTTCAGGAGGTAGCCCTTTACCTATCTGGGCTCAGTAAAATATTACCAGTTAAACACATGCCATTTCTTGGGAGAGCATGTGATTTAAGGGCTGCAAAGTTTCTCTCGGTTCAGAATAGACATTCAGGTACCCTTGCAAGAAATTACACCTTGTTCTGCCACAGAAGGAAGTTGGGGAGGGAATGTTAGCTGTCTCCATAAACAATATTCTCAGACTACAGTTGATGGACAGTTGCTTTTCTCAGTAGACTTGCCTTTGGTACCACAAAATGATAGGCTTCAAAATCCTGAAGTATCTTCCTCTTTTTCTGACTGTGAAGTTTGAAAGGGAATATTTTGATGTAATTTCCTGCTCTAAATGGAACCTGAACAGTTACAAGCACAACATAATTAGAGTATTACTTCATCCATGCAACAGGGTATGGGTTATCAAGAAATAAAGCAATTCAGTGTGGGAAAAAATCAGTAAAAAATATGAATGAAAAAGTCATAGTGACCAAACTTGTTAGAAAAATTCCTTTTCTTTCTAAATGCAGAATGAAACATCATGAAAGAAAATAGAGATAGCTAAGGAGATGCCACACACAGACAAGGGACAAGGGCTGGCCTCAAAATTCAAATAAACTGTCAGTTCTGGAAGGTCAGATTCTTCCTTGTAGCTGATGTAGGCTGAGTCATGCTTAGTGTCTTGGTTTGCAATTGTTTTTAGAAGTAATTTGGGTCTCAATAAGGAAAAGCAATAGCTCTATTAGTTGATTTACTTGGAGAACCTGAAATAACTTAGGTTATATAAGCATGCAGTTATAATCACTTAGGGGCATTTGTAATTATAAAAGTAATAAATACTCAGTGTTGTCAATCTTGAAAACACAAAGATTGCATCACTGAAATCAGAAGTATTAATTTTTGCCACATAATTTTTTGTCTATGTTCTTTATTTGCTTTTATAGCTTGTCTTAATTATATAAAGGAAACAAAATTAAATTTAACTTATAAAAAGCAGCAGGTATAGTGCAAAAGGACAAAGTGTGTCATCACTCACTAAAAGCTTGTTGTAAGGTTGTGTTAGAGTTGGTGATGCTGGGGACCGTAGTCAGTGAGTGATGATATGAACTCTGCTCCCATCGCCACACCTCCAGCAGCTGACTACCACTTCCGGTGCTGTGAGTCAGGTTTCCTGAAGCTGCTTCTGGGTAGCAGGTAGAAGGAGGTGACTTTTGGTGTAGACAGAGAGAGGAACAGGAAGATATGATGCAGCTGCTCTTGGTCTTTGCTCTTTGAGGCTGTGGTGCTTTGGACACAGTTCTCTTCATAGACGGAAGTGGCCATCATCTTGGTCCATTGGTGGATTTGGAACTCTTTCTCTCTCCTTCCCTAGCTCTTTGGCTCTGCTGGCCTCAGATCTGCTGGCCTTCTTGCCAGGAAATACCTTGGACTCATCTTGGCAACTTTGCTTTTGGGTATCCTGCTTGGCTCTGGGTCTGCCAAGTTCAGTTTTTTGATTGAACTGGTGACCCATGAAGGAATGGTTGATTTGGGGGTTCAATAGGGAGTCTCTATTTCTCTCCCCTACTCTTTTTTCTGTATATTAAAATTCTTTGAACACACTAGAATCTGATTACTTGTCTTTATGCCTGGCAGAGGCAAGGACCCTTAGAACAGGCAACATGTTTTTTTTCCCTTACCAGTCTGGGGTTCTTAGGTACTCCTTGGTTTTGCCTGGAATGGATTGTATTTATTCCCTATTCATACCTATTTAATAAAAATGAGATTATATATTACATATTCTACTTCATCACCTACTATTTATCTTATTATATAGCAATTATAGAAAATGTTTTATATAATCATTTTATATATATGTATGGAATGAACTTAGTGATTTAATTACTCAATCTCTGATTAATAGAAATTTAAGTTGGTTCTAATGTTATAATTTTCCCGATAGATAACATTTGAATATATTCATAATTAGTGCCTAAGGATAAGTTTCCAAGGAGAGGGATGTTGAATCAAATACTTTTCAACTTTTAAGGTTTTTCTTGAGGTTAAAATCATTTGTTCTCCAGAAGAATTTTACAAATTTAGATTTCTAACAGCAGAGTATGAAAAAGCCTCTTTCCCTTGTTACTGCCAATATGGTATATTATATTTTTAATCTCTGGTTTATTCTAAGAATATGTTTTTATTATAATTCTTTAATTTCTAGTAAGATGAGTATGCAATTTTATAGTATATAGGAAATAGTAAAGTGAATGGCTTTAAGTATGGTACTTGGGGCTTATCTGCATAATTGGATAAAGGTGGGGCAGTTGCTGTCTTCCGTCTGCAGGATGCAGTGGGATGTGTGGCTGTCGCTAACTCGGAAACACCGTGCCCGCGCCCGAGTCCGTGTTTATTCCCAGAAGAGGAGGCGGCACAGTGAGATGTGCTGGGAGCAAAGATTGAAGCGATGAAACAAAGCCCCGTGGGGGCTTTGTTTTATTTGCCTCTGGGGAAAATTCTTGACCTTGGGGTGTCTGGTTTCTCTACCTTTGACTTTCCAACTGACTTGAAAGTGGGACAACCTCTTCTAATGCTTTTCTTTCCGGGCTCTAACCCACTTTGGAATGCCAGTCTGCACACTTGCATTTCATTTTGAAAAACTATTCTCCCTCTTCTGCCTAACTCAGAGGTTCTCAACCCCAGAGGGCACGTTAGATACAACTGTGGAGCTTGCATAACAATTCATATTTCTCTTCATTCTGTTTCCCCTCAGACCTATCTCCAGGCAATAATTCTGGGTATAGTGGTGTTTTGTTAGGAACACTAGATATGACACTAGTGTGCTACCCAGTAGGGAAACATTGGGCTTATTAATTTCATCCCCTCAATTATCACATGAACCATTTCTCTTCACGCTGCTCTCCTTCCTGTATACATCTCTTCTTTAGCCAACTCCACGTTCAGTTTTATTGGGAAAAGGCAGGATGACCTTATAGATGAACACCATACACATTCACTACATAAGGATATGTAAATCTAGCTGTGATATGTATCACAATGATGCCTTTTTTCTTTAATCAGCAATCTCTCCTGTAAGGGGCGATTCAGTTTGTTACAGTCACATAATCAATTTTATATAGGTATTAACACCAGCAAAAAAAAAAAAAGCCATACCCATAGTGCCAAGGATGTGGATCTAGAGGTTCAGCCAGGGGCCTAGGAATGGGTATCAGTGTTCTAAAGCAGCCTGTGAGTCTATGGAAACAGTCCCGTCTGGAGCTCTGCCCTTGACCTCTGGCACTGAGGCTACCTTCCCAAGTCCATCTCCTTTTTTTCCTTGCTGACACCTCAGCTATAGAAATCACACCGGCTAGGCTGACCCCTGTCTCCTAAGATGGTTTCTCATGTCAGTCTCTCTCCAGGTTGGCTCTCATACAGGACTTTGTCATTTCCTTCTAGCCTTTCAGTACTAGTCCCAAATGTTTATTTTCCCCTAAGGTTCTGAGGAACCAGAGGAAAGACTAGCTCCAAGTCAAACAAGGAAGCCCCCTCCCCTTCAACAATAGTCTTTTTTTACTTTTTCCATGCTCTTCTCCAGTCCCTCTCTGGAAAGCTTCCCTAGTCTCTAGAACAGTGGGCAAGAGACAAAAGTGTATATTTGCTATGCAAAGACTATGTTTCGTATTCAAAGAGTACTATTCCAGCAGAAAAGTTCTCCTCTGCACTTTTAAGAACGTGAACTCTTTTTTCAATACTTGTGGCTCTGCCCCCACTTGTTGCTGGGAGAAATGGAAACAGTGCAAAGAAAATGAAAGAGTGGTCAAAGTCCTACAGGCATTTGGGAGCCTTTTGCCAGCCACTGCCCCCTAAGCATTAATGTCCTCACCTGTACAGTCCATAATAATGCTGGCCCTGCTGTCCCACAGAATTGTAGATAATATCTAGGAATGCATATTTGTAGATAATATCTAGGAATGCTCGTTGATTCGGAAACAACGAGCATATAAACACCTCTTCCTTGATGTTTAAATTATAAACACTGACATGCACAGATAAAGTTCAATACATTTTGGACAACTACATACACCTGTGTAACCATTACTCAAAAGTTCACCAGCACTGTGCAAGTTTCCTCTTGTTCTTTTATGATTAAGTCATACCAACTACACTCCCAGCTGCCAGACAGGAAACTGTTATTCTGCTTTCTAGAACCTTAAATTCATTTGCCATGTCCTTGAAATTTGGACTCCTTTCTCTCTGTAATGTCAGTGATGGTCATAAACATATCTATGTACAAACATAAAGGTGTACATGTTTTGTGTATCATTCCTTTTTATTGCCGATGACTTTCATTGCACGAATAGACATCATTTTGTTTAGCCATACTCTCGTTATTGGATATTTGGGTTATTTCCAGTTTTAGATATTATGACTTAAACCACTTTGAGCATTCTTGCACATGTTATTTTGTGGATGTACTTTCATTTCCCCTGGGTGGTACTCAAAGCAGTGTTTCTGGGGCAGTGTAGGAACAGGTTACATTTTCAAGAAAGTGCTTTCCAAGGTACCTTTACAGGAGGTCCAGATGCTTCTCATTCTTGCAGATCTTTTCAATGTCTTTAATTTTAGCCATTCTAGTTAGTTTCTTTATGGTTTTCATTTACATCTACCTACTGGCTAATGGTATTAATCATCTTAGTATTCTTTGGTAAATTATCTAATTTCTCTTTGGTAAACCATCAACCCTTTTATCTATTTAAGAAGTTTGGTTGTTAATGGATAGTAGAACCTCTTTTTTTGTTTGTTTTCATCTCAGAGTTAAGAATTCTTCTAATTATCTTAGTTTATTTTTCTAGCAAACACAATTGAGGGAAACTTGAGAACTTAATTCTGTATCTACCAGCCAGTGTTTTTTCAAACCTTAATGTCAATACAAGTTATTTTGATGGCCTTTAAAAATGTGCATTATGATTTAGTAGGTGTGGAGTGTGGCCCAAGATTCTGAATTTCCAGCAAGGTCCTACTTCTTAGTCAAAGGTGGTACAGTGACCACAGTGGAGCAAAGTAATAAAAAATGCTTCTTTGGGGGATGGAATCTTGGCAATCCTGGAAGGTCAGTTTATACAGGTGCACCTGTGTCTATGGTCGATCACTCTTCTTGTGGAAGCCTAGCCTTCGAATGTCAAAGGGGAAAGGGGCCTTCAGAAATAAGATTAGAAGTTGTAGATTCTGGTATAATGATTTCACTAGTGACCCAAATCTTCAGCCTCATGTATTTAAATCCTTTGCCCCATAGGTGTTTTTTGATTTTGTCTTTTTTTGTGCTCTTTCACTTGTACTCCATATCAGCAATAGCCTGGAGCTTTGTTCAAGGATATTGGCAGACAGGACTAAGCAGAGGTTTGAAGGGTGCCTGTGAAGTAGGGTTTGCGCCTGTTTTTCTCTCTGTGTTCTCCACTCAGCCTCTGTAGAATGAGACAGTCACTAGGGTGCCTCTACCAACATAAGAAGACCACCAAAGTGCCCCACCCCAATTTTTCACTTGTAAACTCATAAACTAAATAAATATTTGTTGCTTTAAACAGCTGTATTTTTAGGGTAGTTTACTATGCAGATTTATTAGGGCTATAGATAATGGATGCTCTTCTTTGATGGAGGATACTAGGTAAAGGTGTCCCTAAGGTACCAAAGACAGTCATCCAATTCCTGCTTCCCATGACCCCAACACTCTATGTCTGTGCTTTATTTTCCTAACTTTGGTTGCTAAAACTTCATCTAGTGTCAGTAAAATGGATTTAAACCCTAAATCATTACCTCTGAGTTGCTGAACCTTTCTTGGATTCAATTTCATTAATCGTACCACCAATGGTATGAGGTTATTGGGAGAAGGGAACTGAGAAAATATTAAATGATTGAAATGGCATCTGTTCCATATTGAATGCTCAGTAAATGGTAGGCAGTAAGAAAACTTTTACCATGACAGTTAGAATTTTAGTAAGTAAAGGTTGTGTTAATTATATCTCCCTATAGAAAATGCTCAATACTTGATAATTAATTTAGAAGGAAAAGACAGTATATTTTATTAAATACTACTATGAAGACCTAGGACTTTTCTAAATATTAAGGAAAAGGAAGAAGATGTTGAACAAATATATATTCATATATTTTCTATTTTACCTGACACTCAAGGAAAAATAGACACGAACTATTATAATGTATACTTGATACAATGTATTTTTTAAAAATAACCAAACAACAAATATGGGAGCAACAGATATTCTTGCCAATTCATGTCGATTTTGGCTTATTTAATCTGATTTTGTCTCTGGTATTTACTTGTTCAGTAAACAACCTTGGTTTATATTGAACTAACGTTATAGAAAGATATAATAGTTATTTTAATTTTTACCTGGATTTTATACAATTATTATTTTATTCTTCAAAAGTACAGAGTGATGATAGACATTAGCAATCAAGATAATATTTAAAAAGCTTTATTTGACTAGATTCTGTTCTAGGCAGATCTGTTGTTCAGATAGTTTTATGAATTTTATTGAGGGAGTGAAATATTTTACTTAATTGGGTAGTACTTTTATTCATAATATTGATTTCCTACACTCACTTTCTGAGTGTGCACTGATAAATCTGTCTTTAAAGGATCTTAAATATTTTTCTAAAAGTTAATTTTACGTGTAACATCCTACTCTTGGCAGTTCTAGCAGCAATTTAATGCCTGTTTTCTTTACATTGAACCATGGCTTATTTTGGCTAAAAAAAAATGTGGTAACCATTCCCCATTCAAAATGTTATTTAGAAGATTGTTTAACTGAATAAGCAAGACTTCGAGTGATTTGGTCAGTCAGTAGCTGAGGAAAGCAGAATGATTGAAATGACGTGCCATCTATGTTCCTGGATTGATTTTCTTGTGTCCCTTCTACCTTAGGACCTTTATTTCTGTTTTCTTATTTTTCAGGCTGATGAACAATGTACATTTCATGGTTTGGGAAAGACAATTACTTGTCTGTGATTCCCCTTATAATAAAAAAAAAAACTTTGAGGGGGAAATATGTTACTATTAGAAATAGTAAGAGAGAAGTGTTCTTTGTGGTTAAAATTACTCAGGAGAGTTCTGTGCCTTGGATTGGATTCTGTTGATATATATTGGGAGTGTCTGGAACAATAAAGGTTAGTATGAGCCAAGAGAGCTGGAAAGCAGTTTGTCTGATGTTTTATTTATTATTTTCTCTCTGGGACAACTCATTCAGACAGTAGAATCCTGGAGAGATCAGAAGTAGGAATGGTTTAGCTAGGAATTGCCACAAATAACACACACTTAGACAATTTAAGCTCAGAAGTTGGGTACTTAAAACATGTCTGCTGTTGGCTGGTCATTCTGGCATTATCTTAAGTATGAAAATGAGAGCCTCCTCTTGGGTTTTAAGTTTGGAGAGGCAAAGGGAACAGACATAATCAGTTTAGACCATATACTGCTCACGGCAGTACATAGAGATGTTCTCAGGAGGCAAGCAACAATAATAAATAATAGATTGTAAATGCAAATCTGGAGACAGGAGTTTTCTGCTGGGTTTTAATCTTGAAGAGTTCTTAAAGCCTTTAAAAAGTATGTAACTTTCTTAAGTCTTGAGCAAGAATGACAAATAGCCTAACTGTCAATACATTGTATACAGAAGAAGCACAAGCAATAAATAGATATAATTTAGTAAGAAGCATGATGGAAGTAAAACAAATAAAATCTCAAATAGAAACAGAAGTGAACAAAGTGAAACACAGCTTTCTTGGGCTGAGCTAAAGCTAAATCAAGCAGCTATTAATAATTGATTTCTGTATAATAGATATTGGCCTTTCATTTGGCTGATGCTAAATGTATAATACTTTATTGGAGAGATAGTGATAGCATTTGGCAAGAGTTATAGCTCATAAAATGAAAGTTTAAAAAGGCATTCTCCAGCAAAGTTTTTCTTAACTTTTCTTTGATTTTTAAAATATTATTTTTGAAATAGTATGAGAGTATTTAAATGTTAGAGGAGTATTTCTTCTCTTTTTCTAATTATAGAAGCTGAGTTTAAAGAGCCTAACTGGTTTGTTGTTATTATTATTATCATTTTCATTAATATTATCATTAGTTGGGTGTGACTTGATCACTAATCTTTCATTAAACAATAGAATTCAGAATCAGACATATATAAACAATGAAATACTAATCAGCCATAAGCAAAGGTGAAATGTTACATTTATTGTAAAATGGAAAGAGTTTGAGGGTACAGCAAAGCAAGTCAGAATGACAAAAATATTAGACATTTACATATCAGTTGATTCAACAATGCAAAATTATAAAAGCTAATGGATACTAATTGATTATAAGAAGTTTTTGAGTTTAAGAGGAAAGTTGAAGGGAGAAAACGCCAAAGGGGAGTAAGGATGGTTGTGTAAAAAAAAAGAATAGGAAAAAATTGAGATTCTGTCTCTCTTATTTTTTTTTTTTTTTTTTTTTTAGAAAACAGACATATGGGTCTCATTAGCGTGTAGTGTCTAAGTCTCAGACCTATCACTACCACTGCCTGAGTTTGATCCCAGCCAGGGAGCTAACCCATATGACACAACAGACCGCTCCTGTCTCACCCACTGTTCCCCTCAGCAGTGTATTTCAGTAGATTCAACTGTTCTGCTCCCCGCTCTGTCTCTGGTGAATCCTCTTACCCCCTCCACCACACCTCTGGCCTACACCCCAGCTCTTGTGCATCAATCAATCAATCAATCAATCTCTTTTTAAAAGAAGAAAACAGGGGCCTCCCTGTGGTGCAGCAGTTAAGTGCTGCGCTGTGGAGCTGTCGGCAGTGGCAAGAGTTCGACATCTGGCTGGGGAGATTCCCACATGGAGTGGCAGACCTCTCCTGCCTCGCCCGCTGCTCCCCTCAGCAGTGTATTTCCATCAACCTGCCTGTTCTGCTCCCTACTGTCTCTGGTGAACCCTCTCTCCACCCCACGCCTCTGGCCTATACCCCAGCTTGTATGCATAAATAAATAAATCTTTAAAATAATAAAAATAAATAAGAAAACAGAATAACTAAATAAAACAAAAATAAACTCTTGAGCTATTAGGCTAATCATTGGTTACCAAACTGGAGGCAGGCAATGGGATGGATAAACGGGGGTGGGGTGGGGGGGAAGGCACCACGGTGTGGTGAAGGATAGATTTGGAGTTCTGGTAGTGATCTAAATGCAGTATATGCACGTGTTGATCCTCAGTGATGCACAGCTGAAATATATAATATTATAATGCAATGCTGCTTCAATAAAATAATTAAATAAAAAAATAACTTAGCCTGCCCAAGAGGAGCTGCTGCCCTCTCTTAAAAAAGGAATCAGACATACTTAGCCTAAATAATAGAGGGCACAAAGAAGTAGATAACATAGTCTCGGGCTGCTGCAGGTAGGGATTTCTTTGCATCCTTTTTCTACTCAAAGGGAGATCCTCTGAAGATAAGACTAATATGGAAAAAATGTTTCCTGTTTTCAAAAGATAAGAACTGAAAAAAAAAAAAAAAAAAAAACAACTCGTGTCACAATATGGCAGCCTACATGCCCTCTAACAACAAACTCAAAAATTGAGACTGTTAGAGGCAGGGCAAGTGGGGAGGGAAGTTTTTCTCAAAACCGAAACCAAATGGTAGTGACATTTTTCTGAATCTGTTGGAGGAAGTAATCTCCTTCGCAATAGCGCTAATGAGGACGTTGCTCTTTGAAGTCTGAACTTTGAGCAATTCCAGAGAGGCTTGGAATTTTCTCTATTTGGTTATAAGAGAAAATAAATATGGGTGCAATCACTTTGGTGCATAGCAGCCTGGGACAAGAGCAAAGAGGGCACAGAAAGTTCAGCAAGTCAGAAAGATGGAAACGAAAGGGAACACAGAACATTAGATATATTCCCCCAGTCCCAGGAAGTTTTCAGTGAGTAAGGGTAGAAAGATAGTGATGGAACGTCACTTTCGATCACTGAAGAGTAACGTTCACCTGCATTCTGTACATCGTATACTATTGTATAGCAATTTCAGCATGTAAGTGTAGTTGTCATGAGTTCAGTTTTCATTCATAGTCTTGCAATAAATATCTCTGTGCTGTTGTGGATCTGTAACAGGGCGGTCCCCAGGAGAAGGGGACGTTCCAGGTTCCCTGCCCCACCCAAGGGAGGGCATTGCTGAGCAGGGAGGAGAAGAAACTGGAGAAGAGACTGGGAGGGAAGGCAGGAGGATGGGGAGCCAGAAGGAGACCTGGGGGAGGCATATGGGTGAGAGGGACATGTGAAGAAGCTGCACTTGCTTTTTGGTCCTGGACTGGTGGGAGTTGATGTGGGTGAGAGACCGTGGGGAGGTTAACAATGGCACCGTCGATATTGATTTTGCTATTTTCCTTCCAAACTTGTCTGGTTTTTCTCACCCTTTTCTATGGGTACCCACCAGAAGGTGCATTACACTTGTGGCAGGCTTTTGGGCCTCAGAGGCCCTGCTTTGGGCCAACCCTATTTGGATGTGTATTTACCCATGAGGGGATGGGTAACTTTGGGTGCTTGATTTAGAAACTATATTCTTCCCCATTCTTCACCTTTTCTGTATTGCACACTAATTGTATTACAGTTTCTTTCCTTTGAAGGTCTTACATGCTAGAGTATGTTTTGTCTTGATGCAGCAGATGGCAAAACCTATTTAGAGCAGGCAGGTTTGGGGTCTTGGGGTGCTCCTTTTCCTGTCCTGTAACAGATCTATATCTGAACTAGTTGGCTCCTAACTGACAAGTTTCTGGCCACTTAGACTAAAGAAGCTCAGTCTTCTACCATGTTAAGTCCTAAGACTCTTCTTGACTAAAAGTGATAAACATGTGATGCACTTTCTGAAATGGAAGCCAATATTGTATTCTGGCTGTAAGATATTTAATTTTGTAATATCACAAAAGGGGATAAAGTAACTTGCCTATTTATGGTGCTTCATAAGTTACCAGTACTTTAATATTCCCTTACTTTACCATTCTGGAGTAGGTACAGAATTTTTTTAAAGATTTATTTATTTATGTACTTATTTATTTGTTTGTTTATTTAATTATTTATACATACAAGAACTGTGGTGTAGGCCAGAGGTGCAGGGGGGTGAGAGGATTCACCAGAGACAGAGAGGGGAGCAGAACAGGAGGATCTACTGAGATACACTGCTGAGGGGCGCAGTGGGCGAGGCAGGAGAGGTCTGCTACACCATGTGGGTTAACTCCCTGGTTGGGAATCAAACTCATGCTATAGTGGCTGCAGATAGCTTCATAGTGCTGCAACTTAACCCCTTGCGCCACCAGGGAGGCCCAGTAGATACAGAGTTTTAAAGATGAGAAATTAAGTTGAAATAACTAGTCTGGGTCATGCTTCTAGTCAAAAGAACGCTAAGGCTTTTTTTTTTTCTTTAAATTTTAAACTTGTATCACCTTTTTATTCTTTCCAATATAAACTATTTACCAGCTTTCAGATTATAACTGAAATCTTTCTTAGTAAGGTTCTTTTTATGGACAATCTCTCTGACTTTTCTTATTGCAAGATTTGTTTTAACCACATGCTTATTTTATACGTTAGTCATTTGGGCAATGAAATTACGTCTATAAAAATATTTTACACCTTCTGTTGTTCAATTAGAAAACAATAAATAAATCTGATGTTCTTTCAGGAAAATGAAAATGTATATTGTATAACGAGAAATTCTAGTTCAAACTCCTCAGTGCTTAGCTTCCAATCTGAGAAAGGTAAAACAACCATACTTACTTTGTGAAAAAGGGATTGCAAAGCCCTTAATAAAAAGTGAATGATGTGTAAACAGAAGGAGCTGTAGCTGTGAGTTAAATAGGTTTGAATGAACTGTGCTTTTCTCCTGATAAAAGTGAAAAATTGATACATCGAACCCTGTCATTCTTCACAAACGTTCATTAAATATAATCTAACAAGTTGACCAAGGTGATCTTGAGTCTGAACAAAAGGCTGTGTTGTATCAAGGATAAAAGGCAGATATTACAGTTTTGTAAAATCTTTTTTTTCTGGTCAATGTTATGGAGCAATAAACATAAATATAAAAACTTTTTTTTTCAAAGCTACTATAAATCTAAGTCCCCCAGAGGCCTGTGTCAAAATGACTGTTGTCAGTAAAAAAGGATCATTGAGTTGATGATAAAATGATGGAGTCTTGACAATTATGGAGAAAAAGAAATACCCTATTGGCTAGCCTGTAATTGTATTGATTACTTTCCTCCCACTCTGTTTATTTTCTGAGACCCTAAATCCTAAATCTGGGCACCAATTCCCTTGCTCTAATCCCAGGCTTGCAGATTTCTAATTATCTAAAAAATTATTGTTCAATTAGAAAACAATAATGAGGTAATATTCTTTTTTAAAAATATTTAGTTGACAAAGTGATTCTTTTAAGAAAATGCAAATATCAACACTATAATAAGAAACAGCTGTTTGTGTGTCCCAAGGTCAGAATCCAGAAAGATTAAATACAAGTGTGTCATTTTCTTAGCTGACAGCATAATGTGTTGTTCTTTTCATGCCTCTACACCTCAAGTTGGCATAACCATTTATTTTATGGATAGGGAGAGGGAGATGGGCATTCTAGGTTATTTGTGTGGAGATAATGGGGTTTTGGCTAGATTTCCCCTGTCAACATTACAGCACCATCACGGTGTGAGTCAGATTTCCCATCAGAACTGGACAGGAAAACCACATGACTCTGGAAAGATCAGATAGCAACTTGACATGTTGGTACTCATGAAATGTCAAGTTGGGAAACTACTAAAAAATGTTGATTCCTTCAAGGAAACAATCAAAGCAAAGGGCAAAAAGGACACATGAGATGGAAAATGTGTCCAATCAAAGCAGGAAAGTTCTAAGCAATAGGAGACCAGACGAGACAGAGCTAACCGTCCTGATGTAGGAGTGGTCTGAGAAATGTAAGAGCCTGTGTAAAATGGAGCAAACATAGATAAGAACTAGATTTCCTCCTTTTCAGTAGGAAAAAAATGGCTTATTTAAACACTTAACTAGAACTGTAGTTAACATTTGGTAATTTGAATATGTCACAACGATGGTGTGGCCATATTTCTACTGTACCCATGTGCAGCTCCATTTTCTGAGGAGTAGAGGTTTCTTAATGGCCCACCCAGATCTCCGTGGTCCAAGCACTGCCTGCATATGGTGGAACAGCATCTGGCAGAGAAAGCCCAGTGTTGGAGCAGCGGAGCAAGCTGACAGCTGGGCTGGGAGTGGCAGAAGCAGGTGCAGTGTCCTCAGCAGCACTGTCCCTCCAGCTGTGTGCACTTATGTCTCTTCGTGTTTGGCCTTTGCTCAAGAACATCAACTCAGTGAGAGGCTCAGTTCTTCTGAACACCTTAACCCTGTGTCCAAAGAGAAACTTGGGTTGGTATTGCCAGGTCCACAACTGTTGTCCTTGGGGTTTCCTTTCACAGGGCTCCCCTGATACCCCTGGCCCCCAGTAGTCTGTATTTCCTTGGGCAATCTGGCTTGTCCCTGATCTTATGAATCAGCCCCTACAGAGGAGGAAACTTTGTTCTCCAGCAAAGAAACTCTTTGAAGGCAGAGACTCTTTTCTGCATTATATCTACAGTGTCTAGCACATAGTAGGTGCACAGCAAGTGTTTGCTGGATGAATAATTTATCGCATAGTTTCACTGGATTAAAACCTTTTACAGGTAAGTGTTATCACTCACACTACATTATTTTTATGCAAGTTTCTGTAGGCTGTGCCAACTAAAACAGATTTGTTCCTTTCACTGACACTGATAATTGGTGAACTGAAATTTGATTAACTGATATCTGATTTTGAAGACAACATAGAATGAATTTCTTGCCAATCTGTCAAAGCAGACTTGCTATTTTGTTCTAGATTTCTCCTATGGGTGGAACTAAGTAGAATAGTTGGGAAACCACTCTTGCTTGATAGGATTTGTACTGTTTTCTCAAGAACTGAGTGACTGTATCTTTGCTTTATGGACTGGAAAGATTGCTAGTGATTATTCTGGCTGAATCACTCTCAAGGCAATTAAAATATTTTGGACTCCTATTGTGCAAAGCTCTAAAAGGAAGGGAAAGGATCAAAGACATTTTATAGTTTGTCTCTCTCTCAAGAGGCGGGAATCCTCGTTGGGGAAAGAGACAGGAACGTGTCTACAAGCTCTCACCTTCATTTTATACAGGACTCACTCAGCGGCCATGTTACTAGGATACCTTTTGTCGGCCTCCTAACGCGGGTTTCACCATCGCTTTCTTTTCCTTACTTGACCTGGCTTTGCTTCAAAGTGCTTATCGCATTCTGAGATAGGGTTTATTTGTTCACTCTCTGTCTCCTCCCACCAGAATGTAAGTTCATGGGGATAAAGGTACTTATTTGTTTTCTGCATTGCTCTGTTTCCAGGGCTCTGGGTGCTGGTTGGCACATAGCAGCCCCTTAATAAATGTTTATTGTTGAATGTTCTATCAGTATCAGGCAGCCTATCATTTCCTCATTGACTTAAGACTATATAATCGTGGCTAATGACAAATGTCCTACCAATAAGTAAGAATTAAAAGGAAAAAAATTCTTATCGAACTCAGAAGAAGGTTCTCTTTCAAACACTTACTGAGACATCTTATTTTCAGCAAAGCATTTTTTTAAGTTTCTGGTGTTTCCACTAGAATCAGTTCTCTTTACTTCTATGGCTGAAGTGACAGCAGTACAGATGGGTCTCAAAAATGTCTCATGGCATTTTGCTGTGTGCAGAATCTTATACCCACAGAAATCATCCTTTTATGGATGTTATAGTCTTTTGAGAAGTACAGGCCACAGGATCTGAATTGATTACTTAGGGGGAAAAAAAGAATCAATACATAACTGCTTAATGTCTCCCAGACTCTGAATTACGGGAAAATTTTTGTTGAAACACAATGAAGTTATACTGTGCAATTCAATCACAGACTAAATCAGTCAGAGTTGTTTTTACCACAAAATCCATCAATAATAGCAATAATGTTTAGTAGCAAATGCAATTTTGAAGATGGATGTGAACTGTCTACTTAAATAGCCATAACACCAACCAATTAAATTTTCTCATAGTCATTTCCATTTTTTATTTTTATTTTTTGCAGACATGGTATCTTGGCTAGCACCTGATGATGATAACTAAGGAACTGTAATTCTGCAGCTTGACTTATTTTATGCCTTAGGGGATAAATAAGCTTGTAAATCAGACATGAATCATTAAAGTCACTTGTCAATCCAAAAATATGTGAGCAACTTAGGCCAATAATGACTGACTAGGGATTTTGGAATCTATGAAATATGTTGCTTTCTTTAAAATATATTATTTTCTTTAATTGAAGTAGGTTAGCTTTATGTGATTGGCACAGACATCATCCCGAGGGATTGATGAGCAGGAAATGATAGTGGGAGGGTCAGGCTGAGTTTCAAAAAAAGATCTGGAAATCACTTACTAGTCAACCGTATGACCTTTAGATTACCTTCCAACCAGACAGTGTATGACTTTAAGAATCATAGCCTACCACTGCATCACTGTGTGCCGGCATCTAGCATCATTTTGCAGAGTAACAGTAGGGAGTTGAAATACTTGGGATAGAGTGAAAGAGATAATTAATAAATTCCTCTACTTGGATTGTAAACTAACCTAACTGATACTTTTGAAACTTGCCTAGATCTTAAGTCACCAGATGAGCTTATTAAAAACACCAGTCTCAGCTTCCTCTCTGTCCTTGAACTCTGCAGATTTTCCAATTGCAAATCTCAGTTTGAAAATGAGCAGAGTCCCTTCCTTTAATCCTACCAGGAATTAGGTGGGTGTAGCTCTATCCTTTCATATTAACTAAGTAAAATGACCAACCCTGTATATGACTCTTCCTAATTATCTACATGTTTGCTTGATCCAGAGGATTATGAATTTAGATTTTTTAAAAGATTTATTTATTTATGCATACAAGCTGGGGTGTAGGCCAGAGGTGTGGGGGTAGTGAGAGGACTCAACAGAGAGAGAGTGGGGAGAAGAACAGGCAGATATACTGAAATACACTGCTGAGGGGAGCAGCGGGTGAGGCAGGAGAGGTCTGTTGTGCCATGTGGGAATCTCCCTGGCTGGGTCTCGAACTCGTGCTGCAGTGGCTCTGGATATCTTCATAGTGCTGCACTTAACGTGTATTTAGATTTTAAACCAGCAACAGAAATTTGATCATATCCGCACTTGATTAATGCTTTACATATACACATACTGAAGAAACATTTTACAACTACATATATATGCTTATTGTATATAACAGATAATATTATGCATATAAAATGTTCATGATATGTAAAATGTTATGTGTGGTTGTTTTTGAAGAACTGAAGAGGTTAATGTTTTCTCCTCCTCATTCATATTGTCAGTTCTCAGGAAGAAAGACTTGCTAAAATTTTAAAATACTGTGCAATTGTCAGTCTGATTTTTATTTACATTCTTAAATGTTCTATTCATGAGAAAGAAAATGTGAAAAAGAATGGGCATATTGACACGTGAACAACATCATTAAAGATAAAAATTTTTTATGGCTTCATGTGTATGGACTGAGATGTCATTTCATTATAGTCTCAAGTAAGTGACACTCAGAATAAATTTTGGTACATTTGTGTGTGCTGACTTTGGAAACAATATATTTATTTTTGATATCTTTAAAAATTCACTCTATAAAAAGTAAAAACATAAGTCCTGAGACTTAGGATGATAAAATCATTAATTAAAATATTTAACTCCCTGCTGATACTCTATAATGGAGTTGTCACCAGAAAAACACAGCTTGAATTTTTTTCTCGAAGTAGATTTTGCAGACATTACACAGCATACTCAATTACAGCATAGATGAAGAGATTTGCACTTACGCAGCTGCATGAGCACATGGACACATTTGACTAATACAACTGATCTTGTGTCCGTAGGTGATGGAACAACTCCACTACTACTCATTTACAGCTAGTAACAGGTAGACCTTCTTCCTTGACATCATGCAGCACTTTGACTTCCATTCCCTTTTCTGTGATAGATAACATTGTACTGCACATGTCTATTGCACATATGTCTAAAGTTAAAATTATCACTTGGTATTACATTTTTTTCAAATCTGTGTAAAGGTTCATTTCCTTCAATTAGTTCCAAGTCATATTAATATTCAGTCCTGTACCATTGTACACTGTTTGCAGGTATATGTATGGAAGTATGTGTGTTTCTGTACAAGATGGGCCCCAATATTTCTAGTTCTCTTACCACCACCTTATTCAGAGTCAACTTTATCTCTCACCTGGACTTTTGGAAGCCTCACTGTTTTTCCCTCTTTCAGTTTTGTCCCATTCAAATAAGCCCTCACTCAGCAGAGTAAATTTTTTAAGTCTAACTTGGTTAAGTCATTCTGGTGTGAAAATATCTTTGATTTCTCATTAAATATATGAACATCTTACTGAGACCTGTGATGTCCGGAAGGACCCTCGTCACTCATGTGACTCCCTCCAAAGCCACAGCCTCGTTCTCTTTCAGTGTCTACCAACTGCTTGGTGTTTTCCTGAGTTTGACCCTTCACTCAGGCTCATCTCTGCACCATGTTTCTTCCCAGTTGTAGGAATGCTCGTTTGATGCTCTGACCTCATTCTAGTCATTTTACTTCTCTCTGTAGCACTAGTGAAAATTTGTACTGTGTAGTTATATATGATTTCTTTGTGAAGAGTGTATATATATGTACATGTCACCCATCAAACTCACCTTCTCTATTTCCTTTCAATCTCATCTGATATTGAGCCTCTACCACATGCTACTCGCTTGACATGAAATCTCTCCCAGTCATAACTGGCTGTTTCTCACTCTCATGATAGCACCTGTGAGCCTGATGTGACCTGTGGAGGAGAGGGTGGAAGGCCTATAAATACCAGTCTTTATGGGCAAAAATAACATCTTTGTTCAGGCCCTTAGAGGTCCCTTGACTTGTGGTGGTGCCCAGGTTTCATGCCATATCACGCTCAGGGAACGTGGTAAGTCTGAAGACGCTGGCATCTCTAGGAGGCTACCACCTTCTCCAAATCTGACCGACTTCTTTGGGTGCTATCACAGACTAATGACTCGTGCTCCCCTCTCTGGAGTCCTTAAACCCTTTCTTCTTGCTCAGGTTGCCTCCCTTTAAAGGACAGTATCTGTTGCACTCAACTTTGAATATCATCAGTGGGCACAGGATTTTGGAGGAAAAGCCAAGAAGTCATGATGTTCTTCTACTTTCTACCTTGCCTCCAATCTCTCATCCATTAATGAGCACAGAGCCTACACTTTCCTAAAAGTGATATGGGAAAAGAGGAGCAGACTTGGAGATGTGAATTACTATCACGGAATACTTGCTGACTTATTTACTTTTTTTTTTTTCCTGTCTGGTACGGATTTGAATTATCCTTCCAAACTTCTCAGACTAAGTTTCATAAAAGCAAGCTTTGATGTTTACCAATGTGAATCTAACAACTAGTATGTGTCTAGCCACTAACAAATTTGTATTAGGTAAATAAGTAAATGTAATAAGCATTAAATAAATATATATTGTATTCCCAGTGCTGAATATATTACTTCACATGGAATAGATGTTTCATAAATATTGAATGAGTAAATATAAAAGACTGTCAATGAAAGGCATCACAGGAACTTTGGAGGTTATTTCACACTTATTTGAGCCAACTGAGTTGGCAAGATTCAACTAAGTATGTTGAATGTGTAAATCTAAATTCTAATCTAATAGCACCAAAAACAGTAATCAGCAAGAAAGGCTCCTACTCTCCAAAACATGCTCCCAATCCTTCTGACTGAAGTTGACACATCTAAGTCCCTTCCAAGGGTTTTTGAAGAAGGAATGGTTCTTCCAATCTTACACAAAATATCACTTTGAGATGGTGATTAAGGAAGAAATGTGTGGAATGAGACTGGTAAAAGAGTAAAGTTAATTGACTCAGGTAGATGAATGTTCCAAAAAATTATTTGAATGCAAACAATATGAAGCGATTCATCTGTTTTTATAAAGAAGAAATAGGACTGTTGCATTGATGAGAGTTCTTTTGGGATAAACATACCACATTAGAGAGAATATGCTTTGAAGTTAAGTAATTCATGACCTACAAAACTCATTTTTTTAATTCCTCGCCAACTTGAGAAAAATTATAATAAAAAATTACATATCATGCTTATTCTTAAAAAGATACAGGTATCAAAGCAGTCCCTCTTGCTATTGATTCCTCTGTATATATGCTACTACAGAAATACCATATTGTAAAGATGCTATTTACTCATATACATGTGAAATGGGATTTAGTCTTAATGAACATTCTATCCACAGTAGCCAAAGCATTACTAAAATTACATATTTTTCTTTTGAACTAAAATGGATTAAAAAATATACTAATCCTATCAAATAATATTATTTGATATTTACCTCTTCTTGTTTTCTTCATTTATACCTGTAGATCATGTGGTGTCAATTACTTATTTCAATAAGACTCCCACTCTTAGTAATTTTATGCATATAGATTTTGCAATTATTTTGCAAGATTATTTGTAAGAATTTCATGTTTTATGTTTTGTAAAAGTAACTATTTATTTACTTACTTTAACTTTGTGTTATATCTTTACTCCTCCATATAGTAAATGGCACTTTAAATAATTGAATTTCTAGTTGTACATCGGTAGTAAATGGAAAATGTTTGATCTTTGCACATTGACCTTTATTATTCAAACTTGCTAAACTCACTTATTAGTTCTGGGTTTGTTTGTTTGTTTGTTTGTAGATTATTTGGAATTTTCTGTCTAGATGACCATACCATCTGCGACTAAAACTATTTTATATCTTCCAATATTTACAGCTTTTATTTTTTTCTTGCCTTAATGGAATGATTACAATTTCTAGTACAGCATTGAAAACAAGCAGTAAGGGCAGTCTCATTCCCTTTCCTTAATAGATGCATTCAATTAAAAGTGTGAAGATAATATCAGAGTCGTAGTGTCAGAAACTTTAACTTGTAGTTCCAAGTCTACCATTAACTAATTGTGTGTAGTTTGAGAAACTGTTTCCCCCGTTATTTCAATTAATAATCTAAGCATGAAAACTATTTCATACTAAAAAAATATATTTATAGTATGAAAGAGTATAAAATTTCTTTTTTTTAATGATTTATTAATTTATACATACAAGCTGGGGTACAGGCCAGAGGTGTGGGGCGGCGAGAGGGTTCACCAGAGACAGAGTGGGGAGCAGAACAGGCAGATCAGAAATACACTGCTGAGGGGAGCAGCGGGGGAGGCAGGAGAAGTCTGCCACACCATGTGGGATTCTCCCCGGCTGGGCGTCGAACTCGTGTCGCTGCTGCTGACAGCTCCACAGCGCAGCGCTCAACCACTGCGCCACCAGGGAGCCCAAAATTTCTTGATAGTAATTTGTATATATATGAAAGAAGTAGAAAATGTCTGGAACCTGAGAAGATTTCGTGATCCATAGACAATAACAGTTAAGGACATTCCTTTATAGTTATACCTATTACTCAATGTTAATTATTGTTTATTTGTTATATTTTGTGGACACTTTAAAAGTGATCAGATAATTACATATCTAAGTATAAAAATACCAGATATTGTTGTAAATCAATCAAAAATAGTTTTCTACTTGCACAATTTTAAGTCTTTTTGAACCATGCCTGCTACCATTGTATTATTTAGTGTGTGACAAGGAAAATATATATCACATTATAAATGATAGCATTAGCTTTATAATTTCAAAATTGCTTTTATGGGTTTAGATTATGAAATTAATTCCTTAGGTCTGACGTCTTTGGGTAATCTAATATAATAAAAACCTTCCGACTCAAAGGGCGGAAGGCAGCCTTCCTCTGATGGCTATCTTATCTGGAGTGTATACCTAATCCCCATTGTTTTTCAATAAAAACACCCTAAAATATTGTAAGTTCAATGACAAATACTAAAATATATGAATGTACTTTTAAAGATACTTGCTTGAACTTGACCTCTTTTTCCTCCCTTTTTTAGTGAGAGGTATTATCTTAGCAAGATGGATTGTGATATCTAAGAAGGCAACTATAAAGAGTCAATTTCAACTTTTGACTGACAAAATAGGGTCTTATACCCATAAAGAGGAAGTAGTTCTGAAAACCTTCTGTGTCAGAAGAAAAACTTACTTAAATTTAAAAAACTTTATTTTACATAGTAAGAGCAAAATTTAGTGATCTGGACTGACTTTAAGCTATAGGTCATAAGAATTCAATATATAATCAGGTTAATAGAGTCTTTTTAAAAAATCTTTTAATTAAAAAAATTTTTTTTGGCAAGAACATTTCTTAGTAAATTTTTACAAAGTATCTTGATAACTGAAGTATGGAGCCAGCAGATTCAAAGAAAATGAAAACAGGATGGATTTTTTTCCCTGGCTCCTCAGGAAAGTGGCAGCACCCACCCACCAGCCTTCTTCCATTTCTCCAGTTTTTAGCCTCTGGCCACCTTGGATGTGAGCATGAGAAGAAGGAAGCTCCAGGTGGGGATGTGTGGATCTCGGGGGGAAATCACCACTCAGGAATCCAACATCAAAAACAGAGCAGCTACAGAAGGAGGAAATACTAATATACTGGGTTGAGGAAAGAAGAGCTGAGATAATATCCAGAGTACATAAATTTCAGTTGCCAAGTGGAATGTGTGGATCCTACAAATTCCTTTGTAGCCTAAAGGGTTATAGAAGATCAGGGAAGCTTAACTGAAGTTGAGAGCTGCAGAGTGAAGCCACAAAACAAAGTTGTGAAAACACATGGAAATTTCCAGTGTCTATGAGAGGAAAGAAAGATTGGTCAATAGTGAGAAGGGATTGATGTCCTTAGAGACAAATGAGCATATTTGTCCAGGCTGAGGAAGCAATTCACAATTTATATCAGCCTAGGACACATCGCTGTTGGAAGCTATAAGCAGATGCTCTGTGACAAATGCAGCAAGACTTTCATTCAGGGATAGAATTTGAACCTCTGAGAGTCCAATGCCATGAGAACACTAGCTTTTCTTTGTACCCAGACACTGTCTTGGGAGGAAACAGGAATCTGAGACCCCTTGAGGAAGAAGCGAGAGCCTGGGAGGGAGATTAAACTTTGACCTGGCTCCATATTTATCCAAAAGAGTATGACTTCCCCTTAGTTAGAAAGTTTAAATCATTCCTCTAATCCTGCTATCAGAAGGTAGGATACTTAGAAACAAAATGAAATATGTTTTCAAAAATAAAGGATTTTTTTTTATTTTTGTACTTTGGAGTATCAGGTGTGAATTCTCATCCTATTTTATTCTTACAGATAAAGATATAAGTTTCTTAGATTAGAAAATTTGCTTCCCATATAAGGCACATGACTGCTGACCATTTCAGTGACAGTACTAAGATGAATGCTTGGCTTCCTGATAAAAACAAATACTGTATCTTGCCTCTTACTCATTACTTCTACTACCTCTCCTCTCCTCTGCTCTGCTCTCCTCTGCTTACTTCTCCTCTCCCCTCTACTCCCCTTCCCTCATGTAATCAAATTCAGGGTCAGAAACTCTTTGAAAAAGCTTTGACATTTGATGCTAGTGAAAAAATGCATTTTGGAGACCATGATGAATCAATTATTGTCTAAATTTTTGAATCATAAAACATATTTTTACAAGAAAGTTATCTATACATTACTTAAAATGTTTTTAAAAGTAAGTACACAATGGGATTTACATAGTTTTAATTTAGATAATTAGTCTGTGACGATCTAATTGTACCTGCCAGCATCAGTAAAAAAATAAAATACCATGATGTTTTGGGATTATGTTCTTGAATGGATGTATTATCTGTCCAGAACAAAGGGAGATTGTTTCCCCTTGACTAAGAGGGCCTCTTGCTTCCCCTGATGATCAAAATTTATGTCATGGACTATTTTATAAATCAATCTATATTAAGATTTTCTATACTTTGAGAGTGGGAGTTGTTGAATGTCAGGCTTTCCTCAATACCCATACCAGTCTTAGTCTTAAATTTTCAAAAGAAATCAATGGGCATATAGGCAAGAGTAATTCAAAATTATTATTTTTTTTTTCCTAAAACATGAATCAGATTAATTAGAGCTAAGGAAGAATTTCTTTGACATGTAGCTGTGTTTCTTATATTGTCATCGCCAGACCAGCAATTCCACCTGGGAATATATTATGAGAACATAAAAAAATGCAAATGTCAAGTTCTACTCTAGAATTACCAAATCAGAAACTTTGGGCAAGATGGATGTGTATTTTACTAAGCGCTTCTGGTGATCTACTGCATGCTGAAGATTGAGAACTACTAATCTGCAGATTACCACTAAGTAACATCATTTTTTAAAAATACCTTAAAAATAAGTGATAAATTATATATATATATAATATATTATATATATATATATAGTTTTGCTAAAAATCTTTACAAGAGAATGTTAGCCCAATAATCTATTTAGTATTTTCATTCACATAGCTCTAAAATGCTTAATTATAAATTTCTCAAAACAGTACATATAGTGGTAGTTTTAATTGGTCACTTTTAAATGTAAACATATGTGATAGACAAAGGACAAAAACCATAAATACATTGCAATAACATGATAATCAATATGCATAGAATATTCTAACTTCTCTACTAAAAATGCTATTGAAAACAACAAATCTGTAAGTAAAGTGAAGTAGCAGGCTACAAAATCAATATACAAAAGTCTGTTATGTTCCAATACATAAACAATGAAGTTAGAAGAGAAAAATAATCCCATTTACAATCACATTGGAAATAATTACTTAGAAATAAACTTAACAAAGGAGGTTAAAGACCTGTACAATGAAAGTTGTAAGACATTAGTAAAAGAAATAGAAAAAAAACCCACAAAGAAATGGAAATATGTTCTCTGTTCATGGGTTGAAAGTTTTAACATTGTTAAGATGTCCATCTTATCCAAAGCAATATGCAGATTCATTGTATTCCTGTTGAAGTTTTCAATGGAATTCTTCAAAGAAATAAAGAAAACATTACTAAAATTTATATGGAACCACAAAAGATGTGAAATAGCCAGAGAAATCCTGACAATAAGAATAGAGGTATCACACTCCCATTCTTCAAACTATACTACAAATCCATAGTAATCAAAACAGTATGGTACTGGAGTAAAAATAGACATACAGGTCAATGAAATAGAATTGAGAGCCCAGAAATAAACCCACATTTACATGGCAGCTAACTATGACAAAGGAGTCAATATAAAATGTAAGACCTGAATACATGAAATACATAGAAAAAAAGATCCATGACTTTGACTTTAGTGATGTCTTTTGGGTGCTGACTCCAGCTGCAAAAGAAATAAAAAGCAAAAAAATATAAATAAATAGGACTACAAATCAAATTAAAAGGCTTAAACAAAATGAATAGACACCTTACTGAGTGGGAGAAAATTTTTGCATACAATACTACCGATGAGGGACTGATCACAAAAATCTACAAAGAGCTCACACAAATCAACAAAATCAAAGCCAAAAATCCAGTCAAAAAATGAGCAGCAGAGCTAAAAAGACACTTCACCAAAGAGGAAATGCAAATGGCCAAAAGATATATGAAAAAATGCTCAACATCACTTATAATCAAGGAAATGCAAATCAAAACCGCAATGAAATACCACCTCACACCAGTGAGAATGGCACACATTGAAAAACAGGCAACAACAAATGTTGGCAAGGATGTACAGAAAAAGGAACTCTCCTACACTGCTGGTGGGAATGCAAACTGGTCCAACCACTATGGAAAGCCATATGGCAGTTCCTCAAACTGCTAAAAATGGAACTTCCATACGACCCAGTAATTCCACTTCTGGGAATCTACCCAAAGGACACAAAAACATTAATTCAAAAAGATACATGCACCCGAACGTTTATTGCAGCACTGTTTACAATAGCTAAGATATGGAAACAACCCACATGCCCAAAAATAGATGACTGGGTCAAGAAGATGTGGAACATATACACAATGGAATACTATTCGGCATTCAAAAAAGATAAACACATGCAATTTGCAGCAACATGGATGGAACTAGAAGGGGTCGTGCTCAGTGAAATAAGCCAGAAAGAAAGAGAAAAATATTGAATGGTTTCACTTATAACAGGAATATAGGGGAACCAAAGAAGAGAGAGACACTCAGCGAGGGAGCAGGAGGGCTCAAAAAGGGGTAGAAAAGAGCACAAGGAATTATGGTGATGAGTCATGGGTCAATCGGTGGTGGGTTACCCAAGGGGAATACACAATAATGTAAAAGATACAAATAACAATAAAAAATAATTAAAAAAATAAAAGGCTTTGGCAGAGAAAAATATCACTAAAATGGGAAGATATCCCACCAAATGGGAGAAAATATTTGTACATCATACATCTGATGAGGGGATAATAGTCAAGATCTACAAAGAACTCATTTAACTCAACAAAAAACCAAAATACCCAATTACAATATGTGCAAAAGATATAAACAGACACTTCTCCAAAGAAGACATAGAGACAGGTCCATGAAAACATGCTCATCATCACTTATCATCAGGGAAATGCAAATCAAAACCACAATGAGATGCCACCTCAAATGTGCAAGAATGGCCCATATCAAAATAACCAGAATCACAAGTGTTGTTGAGAATATGAAGATAAAAGAACTTTTGTGTATTGTTGAGTGGAATATAAACTGTTCCATCCATGTAACACAATACAACAGTTTCTCAAAACACTAAAAATAGTTCCTTCATATGATCCAGCAATTCTACTTCAAAGAATACAAAATCACAATTTGAAGGAATATTTGCACTGCTATGTTCATTGCAGCACTATTTAGGAACAAATTAAGTGCTCAACAATAAGTGAATGGATAAAGAAGATATGGTATATATAGACAATGGAATACTTGTCAGCAATTAAAAAAAAAAACCGAAATCTTGCCATTTGCAACAACATAAGTGGAACTAGAAGGGATTATGCTAAGTGAAATAAGTCAGAAAGAGAGAGACAAAGGCTGGATGATATGACTCATATATAGAACATAAAGAAAAAGAACAAAAGCAACCACGTAAGATTTAACCAAAACAACCTCTAGACGTCTACTATATAATCGATGCTCTCAGAGGAGAGGATGGAAACGCGGGAGTAAATGGCAGAGGAGACCCCAATGGGCTATCCTGGAGGATTATTGGTGCTTTTGTGTCAGGTGTGCTGTGGTAAAATACATCTTAAGAGGAGTGAACCTGAGCCTCTGAATCATAGACAGTGTTGTAAACCATTGCTGCTTCAATCAAAAATAGGGATATTAAAAATAAAAGTAAAAATGTGTATTAGAACAGTGTTTAGAATTGGCACTGACATTTAACTGACTACTATTAGAAGTGATAGCTCTTAATGAGCATCTTTTTCATGATGCCAGTATGCTAGCCAGTTTTATATACATTATTTTCTGTAAATATCTAACCTTTATAACAAATGTAAAGCAACTTTGCAAATGTCACCTAATTAGCAGGTAATGAGTCAGTTGTCGGTTTGTTCTTCAAATGCAGTCTTTCCTTCTTGAGAATTTGCCTGTCACTCTAGCAAAGAAATTCATGATAATGGCAATAGGATCTTATTTTGAAATACTAGTCTCTTACCATTAATCAGTGTCCAGCTAATAACATGTGTTTGATTAATATGATGATGCACTTTGGAATAAAGACATTAAGGAGGTGGCCCATCATTAGTAGCATCATACTTATGATATACTTAAACACCTCTCCCATCACCTATCTTTGATATTAAAAATCTCTTCATAATGTGAGTACTTTAGTGTTATTACCTTTTCTATGACTCTATTACATATCATTTACTTACAGAACAGTCCACTTAACTAAGACTAAGAAGCATGCAATAAGAATGGCATTTAAATCAGTACTTTGCTAGTTATATCAAAATGTTATGAATTATTACAAAAAGCATCTTTCCTCTGAAAACTTGGAATCTATGCTATATTATGGCTGTCTCAAACATTTTGGGGAAGAGTAGCGATAAAATAAATTTGAAAAATATCTTACCACTCTGTTAGTTGGTATTTGTAGTCTGTGTGAATACAGATCAACATAATTAAACCTAATTGTCCATAACAATTAAATGTAACCAGTAATATCTTGAGGGCTGATGTTATAGAAATAAAGAGGAACAGAAGTTTAGAAGACTAGAATTTGATAAAAGCTATAAATTTTTAGATCATGGGTACATAGTTTAAGAGAGTTCTTCTATTATTCAATCTCAAGATCATATAAGACTTTTGGTTAAGTAAGACTTTTTCTTTCTCATGGGACTGCTCTAAAGCTAGACAAAAGAATTTTTGTTTTAAAGCATCAACAAATTAGAGTGAAAGTATAGGTTGAATTGTGTCCTCTTCAAAAGATGTGTTGAAGTCCCAATCCCCCAGTAACTCAAAATGTGACCTTGTTTGGAAAATAGGTTACTACAGATATAATTAGCTAAGATGAGTTCATAACATAGTAGAGAGGGCGCTTAGCCCGTTATGAATGGTGTCCTTTTAAGAAGGCCAAGAAGGGAGGGGAGATGCCGTGTGGAGATGGAGACAGAGATTGGCATGATGCATCTGCAAACCCAGGAATGCCCTTATGACAGACCATGAAAAAGCCTTCCCAAGAGGCCTCTGTCAACATCTTTATCCTAGACTTCTTACCTGTAGATCTGTGAGAGAAATGATTTTGGTGTTCACCCATACGGGGGTAACTGGTTATGACAACCCTAGGAACTAATGCCTTGAGGTACTGGGAGGGGAGAAGAAGAATGGAAAAATGGCAAGTTGGAAAATCTTTGCAAAAAGCATTAATTCAGTAGAACCAAGAAAGTGCTTTCTCCAGCTTACTATGGGAGAGTTAAAAATGACTTAATTTACATTGTTTGAACCTTTAAAATGCAGGAAGTGATAATATAAGAAACCTGTGGAGGTAGGGATGAGGGGGTGTGGGAGCTGAAGGCTATGTGGGGCGGGGGGTAGTGGAGAGTACTAAGCTCCAGACAATCGTATAGAAACAAAGACAATCAGACTGACCCTGCCGGGTTTTGTGTAGAAAGTGATGAGGACTTATGAGAATTTTCCTGAGTTTGTGAAATGAAACAGCAGGTACTTTTTATATTAACAGTCCAGGAAATCCAAGCCAGGAAAAGGGAGGGAATTTTCAAGAGTGCTGAGCTCGCAAGGACTTATTTCTTGCTATTTTAAAGTTTAAATGGTGTGACAATACAATTTGAAGATGTACAAGGTAGGAAGAAAGAGCAGCTTGCCAAGAATAATATTACAAAAATAGTTGCATCTTGGCAACTGTGATTTGACAGGATTTAAAGAAGATTAAGTCAAATTGGAAGAAGATGTGTTCTCTGTAAATGTTTTCTGGTTTAGAATAAGTTTGTTAGGAGAAGGATATGCAGTTAACCCCGCATGTAGGAAAAGGGAGGGTAAGGAAATGACACAGGGCACTCCCACTCTCAAAGAATTGACAGTTCACCTTAAGACTATAGTAGAAAGTATCACCACATTCTCCCTACAGAGGGGTAAATGCCAAAGTTTTGAAATTGAATTTTAAGTATGAAAATCCTATAAGCAGTTTATTAAAGATTTGCTTTTTCTGGCTGTCAGAGTTCCCAAAATAACTTGGTGTTTCACTTTTAAATATATATGACATGTGTGTAAAAATTCACTTTGTGCTTATTTCTCAGGCACTTTTCATTTGGAAAGTAATTGTTGCACTTCTAGGATATTTCTTTAACTCAAGGTTGAGAAAACAATGAACCTAATAGTAGCTATAAACGAAACAAATCAAAATCTTTGGTGTGTTAGTAGAAAAATCACAAATTAGATTAACCCCTTAAGTGAAATCGCCTAAATCAAAATTCCTTAACTAAAATTAAATTTCTATTGTCCTTTATAAAATATACTTCCATGTCATGGGAATGCATGTATTACTGTATGACTGATAGACACACATTTAATCTGATTAAGGCCATGTGTGTTTAAAGACTTAATTTAGGAAAATGCTGGAATAATAATATTGATGTTTAACTTAATAAAGTAATATAGATAGACTTTAATTTTCCTTGACTTAAAAACAACCTTGAAACTAAAGCCCCAACACTTCCTATTTTGCCCCCACATTTTCTCAGATGCATGAAGCCAACAGTATGTTAATTTGGCAAGTACGTTAATTAGCCAAACAATGTGTTAAACGTAATTATCAATTATGTTTAAAAACTATATAACTAAAAGAATTCAAATAATATAAACTATAATCTTTTAAAAATATATCTTAGATGGCCTAAACAAATAATGCCTGTATAATTTAAGTTTGATATTACATTTTCCAAAGTCAATGGAGGTAATTTTTAACTGTTCAGTGTGCTATTAAGTAAACACCTTAAATATTGAAGAATTGGTGCTTGTGACCAAACTATCACTTTTTAAAATAGTTCATTTTTTCCTTTGGAAAACAGTCTAATATCAATTTTTTGCCCACAATGTCCCATTTTTCAAACTTTGTAGTTTTAAAAAAATGGATTTAGGTTAAGGGCTATTTTGAAAATCAAAGAAGGTCAGTAATTCCCCTAGAGAATTATAACTAGTTGTGAAGTGAATCAGTTTTTCTAAATGTTGGCTGGATGGTATATATTGCTTGGAATCAGGTATTAATAACAATAGTGCTTCTTTCAGCATATAGCATGTATAATTCAAAAAGAGAGCCTTATTTACCTCTAGTTTGATGTTACTCTTGTTTTGTGTATGACTTTCCTTTAACTATTGAGTAGTTTGTGTTCTCAAAAGGCAAGGCTGCATAAATCAGATAATCAGACTATAATTTTCTCCCATTTAACACAGAGAGCTTAGGTAACTTGTCCAAGCTTACACAGTGGTTAAGTGGCAAGCCAAATTCAGACTTTGGTCTTGGAGAGTGCCCTAGACCATAATGCCATAGTCCAGGGTTTTATTTTATTTTTATAATTCTTCATTGAACTGACATTGCATTGTAAGTGTTAGGTGTCCATCATTAAAAATCGACATGTGCATAGGCACCATTATCTCTGAAAGTCCAATTCTATCCTTCATCTTACAATTGGTCTTTTTATCCATTTATCTACCCCCTTACCTCTTTCCCTTCTGTAACCACGAATTTAGTCTCATAGTCTAATAGTCTCATAGTCTTTGTTCTATTTAGTTCATTTGTGTGTTCAGTTTCTCTATGTAACACATAGAAGTGAAATCACAGCCTGAAATAGCTCTATAGCATATTCACTCATACACTTAATATTAAAAATATTGGAGTAAAAATGGAAGAGGAAGGAGAAGCTACTCTGATGTACCATGTAGTTAAAGAAATTTATCAAATTCATGATCGTGAATTTGTAGAATTTATCCAGTGACCCGTTTAAAAGAGCCTTCGTTTCTGGGATATTGAAAATTATAAAAAAGAAAGAGGACTCCCTAGTGGCGCAGCAGTTGAGCGCTGTGCTGTGGAGCTGTTGGCAGTGGCGACGCGAGTTCGATGCTGGGCTGGGGAGATTCCCACATGGCACAGCAGACCTCTCCTGCCTCGCCCGCTGCTGCCCTAAGCATTGTGTTTCCCTCGATCTGCCTGTCCTGCTCTCCACTCTGTCTCTGGTGAACCCTCTCGCCACCCTGCGCCTCTGGCCTGTACCCCAGCTTGTATGCATAAATAAATTTTTTTTTAAAAGGTAGGAATAACTACAAAGGGTCTCTTAAGACTGACTATTCAAACCATGAAAGGGTTAGAGTCACAACAGAAGAGCACTTTGGCTGATTTTGATCTTGGTCACATGGGCATTTTCAATAAATTACTTTTATCTGACAGTGCCAACAATTCAACTACTTTCACAACTGTCAAATCAATTAAAAATATGGACAAGGGTTAATCAATAAACATGTATCATCTGCTGGGCAATTACAACCAAGTGTCTGAAAACCGAGATAACTGGCACCTTCCCTCTTTCTGAACACCAGCCCTACAGAGCAGGGGTTTCAGTTAATATGTCAGGCCCAGTGGCTCTGTGTTTGGTGAGTTCTGAGCCTGCATCCAGACACTAAAGGGAAAGAAGCCATGGTGTGTCGTCAGCAGTTATGGGGTGTCATCTGGCCAGAGAGTAAAATGTTTTAATTCACATAATTATAAAGAGTCTGCCAGCTTAATGTGTGGCACCGATCAAATCCTCCCTTCACCTCAGTTTGTTTTTCAGAGGTGGTATCGTTTACTTCTACTACGCTGCCTCTGTGGGTTGTCAGGACACAATATGTTCCTAATTTAAAGTCTTTTCTGTGAAGGTATTATGGGAATATAAAGCATTTTAATTCACTCATTTTTGGTAGTGTTGTAAACCCAGATAGGAGAATAAACAAATGTGGAAATGTACCTCAAAAACATTATGGCTTTCTACTTGCTATTCTTAAGAAGCTTTAGTTCTGGAGAAAGTATTTTATTTCTTCCAAGCAGCAAGGTACAGCTTACAAAATGAGTGCTCATGGTACTTGAGAAGTAATCGCCTGTTTGCAGTAAAGGAACTGAGTGGGACTCAGCACGTGAACGCAGCATCATGCTAATCACAACTCTTCCTGCATGCACCCATTCTGCCGCCATGTTTTAATTTAGTAAGACAATAAGTACCCCAGGAGCAGGTTTCACAGTCACAGACTGCTTCAAAGTGTTGGTATGAGAACACCATTAGCAATGAGTTAACTGTTAAAAATTACTCAGCATCTGGGCCTTGGAGTTGCCAAGAACCATGTTGTGTTCTTGATTGTTGGCTTCAATTCTGAAGCAGATGAAGGATGAGGAAGAAGAGCAGAATTCTGTGCCGACAGGGGATGAGGCAGGTGCTAAAATGACTAATGGGAGGAAGTTGCATACAGTACCTTTAACTCAGCAGACATTTCCGGTCCATGGTGTTTTACTGAAAAGAAAGAAAAAAAAGATCGAAGTGTAATCTTTAAAGGTGCATCTGGAGGTACTTTCAACTAGAGATTCAGAAGTTTTCTTATCTCCATATATTTATGTGGTTTTGTGAGCATTAGGATTACTGCACATGTATTAATAGGCAAGAAGGCATTGTGAGGTTTGAATATTTCAAAGTTCATGGGTCTCACAGGAAAGCACAACAGTTTGATTCAAATTATAGCCATTCTTCTGCAGTCACAGTTCTTAGAATTGCTCTGCTTTGTTACAAGCTTATAACCATTGCTCTGAGAATACCCCGGTGCTGTGGGGGTGCTGGTCAGCCAAAGGGGTGAGTCCTGGGCACCTTCTCACTATCTTCTTTCAGCCCCCAGGTTTCAATTTCCCCTCTCATTTTTCTGTTCATTTATATGGAATTTTCTCAGCTGGGAATGGCAGCCTTTCTTTTCTTTTCAATAAAAATCTCATTACTCATTGGAAATAATGACTAATGTCTAAAGAGCGGCTGAGATGGAGACTTTTCTCCTAGACCTGGCAATGACCTTCAAATCTCTCCACAGTGGGGACTTACTACTCTCATGGGAGCTATATGTAGATTAATGGTATTTATTTAAGTGTGGGTGTGGTACTTTTTTTCCATGGCAAGGTTAGGGCCACTCCAGGTCCCCCAAACCTACTTTTGCTAAATAGGTTCTGCCATCTGTCATGTCAAGAGAAAACACTCTAGTGCATAAGACCTTCAATAGAAAGTAACTTTAATACAGTTAGTGGGCAATAGAAAGAAGAGAAAGAATACAGTTTAAGTAGTCTCCAATTAAACACCCCAAATTACCCCAAAACTTGCCACAAGTCTAAGGTACCTTCTGGTGGGAAGCCATAGAAAAGGGACAAAAGGGGCCAGACAAGTCTGAAAGGAAAAGAGCAAAATCAAAACCCAAGTCAAAATAAAGACTGTTGTCAGCCTCTCTGTTGGGCTTTCACACAGCTGTTTCATTCAAGTATCGCCATGGCCCCAAGCGCTGGTGTAAGTCCAAGGCTGAGAAGCAAGCAGAGCTTCTTCACGTCTCTGTCCATGTGCCTCCCACAGATCTTCTTCCTGAATCTCCTCCTGCCTCCTCCCTATGTTCTTTAGTTTCTCCTCCCTGCTCAGCTCTACCCTTCCTTAGGGTGGGACAGGGAACCTAGAACCGTCCCTTTCCCTGGGGATTACCATTGCACTTGGACACTGATTTGCTCCAAAGGAAAAGGGCAACAAAAAAGGAGATAAATATAGTACACTGGAAAGCATATTTACTAGAAGGAATATGAGTCCACCATCCTCATGAAGATCTTAATCACCTTGTACATTCAAATCATGGTTACTTATGCTGACCGCTTTCATCTGGATACAGGTAGACCAAATTGAAAGCTCCATTTTAAAATAGTTGGCTTTCAAATGTAATTTTTCTATCAGGCTGGGGTTTTTCTTTTTTTGTTGGAGAAGGGCAGAAAAGCAATAGCTCTTTTATTTTTATTAAACTATTTTGAAAATATAGGTCAAAATTTCAGCTTTACATTATAAAGCATGGCACTCTTTAGTTAAGTCTGCCCTTGGCTCATGTCCTTGAGAGCATTGTTTAGAAAATTATTTTTACTGGCATATTTTCATTCTCACAGCACCCTTGGGAATATTAATGCATGTAAATGGGAGGGTAATGACCCAACAGCTCCCCAAAACTCTTAGGGAATTATCTGCAAAGATATCTAATTACAAATAGTACCAACTCGCACACACTCGTATTTCCTCAGTAAGAGTCTGATCATGTGTTGTCACTGGTAATGTGTTCGTTATTGTTCCTGGACTTTTGGGACAGACAAGCTGGCAGTGGTCGGCTGGTCTAGCAGCAGAGTCGCTGCGCCATCATCTCTGGATGGACCAGCCGCACTCCTAGGCGCTTTGTTTGCAGCCTTTTCGAGCTGGTGATTTGCTCTTAAGTCATGAGGGATTTTAGAAAAAGAAACTTTTTTTTTTTTTTTTTTACTGGACAAACTCTTCTTTTCACCTCTGAAAACTTTCTCTGAGATTTTTTTAACTTCCAGTAATGTCATATTGGAAAAACAGTGTTTGTGAATTTATATATCACTTTCCTATATGCACAGCACATTTAATTCACATAACATGTGAAATAGGTGTCATTGTTAGGCACCAAATAAATTAGATCTTGAACTCTCCCTGATTCCTCCAAGGTTCATGTCCTTACTCACCTCATCCATTTCTTTGGAGAACTGCTTTTTTTTTTTTCCCCTCCCTCCCTTGACAAGTGTTCCAAATGATTCCAATTTTTCATGGCTTTGACTCTGGCTTAGCAGCTATTAAGGTGGTCTTGTGATCCAAGTCAATCAAAGTCTTTCCTTGGAGTTTTATTTTTCATATTAAGGGTGAGCCTGGTGGGCAGGTCAATAGTGGAGAGGAAGCCAGTCTGGGGCTGCTGACAGCATTGTCCCAGAAGAGTGGCCTATGGTGCTTTCAGAGAATGAAATCAGCATGAAGAGAGAGGCTGAGATAAACTTGGCAGGAAGAAAGCTCCCTCCTGCAGTTTGCTTACTTGAGCCAATTAATTACTTTTTATGTGTGGAAGTCATTCTGTACAATTGAAAGAAGTTGATATATTTATCCCAACTGTTATTGAGAAACTGTAAAAGTAAGTGGCTTTTCTGAGATTTTAAAATGTTGGTTTTTGCTCCTTTTAGAATAGCTTCTTTTGAACTACTCTTTCATATCAAGCCATTAGTATAAACTGAAGGAATATAAGAATAAAAGTCTCATTATTTTAACTCAAGACTCAACCTGTTGTTCACTAGCCTGGTACAGTGTTTCAGCCTATAGCTGGGGGAGGTTACTGGGAAGATGTTTTCTTGTATCTCAAGACAAAGAAACACCTGCCAGTATAAGGGAAAAATAGATTTTATGAATATATTTATTATATCTTGAAAACACTGCTGATTTTATTTCTCCTTTTTGATCGGCAAAATAAAAAGATGGATTTTCAGCTTATCTATAGTAACTGCACAGAACTATATAATTTACATTTTCTATTGTTTATCTCACCTTTAGTTTTATTAATTTTTGTGCATTTTTGCATTATATTTCCAAAAAGTAATGATTTCACTCCTTTTGGCTTTTTTATTTTGTAAATAAGGAATGCATAAATGAAATGAAATAATAAATAACTAAATAAGGGGTTTATGTTAAGTAGACTAGATTGGTATGCTTTCTTCCAAACTTCCATTAAATACTATTGAAAGATCATAAAGGCAGAAACAGGCAATTGTACCTTAAGTTACAGATAAAAGAAAATTTTAGTTGAAGTCTTTTTTTAATCAATGTGGTCAGACAAATAGTTACCCTTGTGGGAGAGAAATGAACCTCGATCCTTAACCTACTTCATACACAAAGATACCTTTGGAAAGTTAAGAAATACAGGCAAAAGTTCAAGTGCCCAGAGAGTATTAAAGAGAATGTCAATCTGGAAACCAGGCAGGGAGGAACCAGAGTTTGTGCTAAAGGTCACCCAATAACCGGGTAACAGATATGTATCAAGCAAGAAGGCAGGTGGTGGAATAAACACAGAGCCTGACTATATCCATGGGGCTTCACAGAGTCACACACTTCAGTTGGAAGTACTTCTCAAATGCACCAAGTGTAGAGAACAGGGAGTTAGCTTGAAGGTCGTGAAAGTCCCTCAGACCAAGCCTATCAATTCCATTACTGGGCTAGAAGTAAGATTCTAATTACTGCACTTACTTAAATTATCTTTTTTGAACATTGATTTTAACAGATCAAAGGACACATTCTGCCAATTAAGTTGGGGGCTCATCATTCGATATTACTTCAAAGTGAACTTTCTTCCCTACTTTTAACTTAAATTTCTCCATTTTCTCCTTACCTTGTCAGTGTGAGATGTCAATTTGTAGATTTGAAAGGAATCTCACTGGAGCAGAAGAGAGAAGGAACTCTGCACTGGACTGTCTCAGCACTGTAATTTTACACTCCATGAGCAGAACATAGAGAGTCAGAGAAACATCTGGAAACCTATAAATAACCATTTAAATTTTCTACTCTGTTCCCTCCAGAAACACTCCCCCTTATTAACAGATATTTGCTGGAATTTATGTGAAATTATGAATTAAAGCTAATAGATTTAGTTGCTGTTTACTAAACAAGATGAAGGCACGTCTTTATTTTTCTGTAGGGAAAAATATAAAAATTGGAACCTGAAACACCCTGAGAATTAGTATGAATTGTGAGTCACAATAAAAAAAAAATGCTATGCTCCAACTGTGAAAAAACAGTTGAAATCCCAGAGAAGGGGTAAAAGGAGCAGCAAATGAATGAGCGTTTTACAGTGAAAACTCAAAAGAGGCAAGAGAGAGGAGGAAAGTGAAGGGATCCATTGTCATCAGTAGAAATCAGACAACCGCTGGCATTCATTACATCCAATCTCTAGAAACCCATCAGCATGCCCATAATCAAGCCTTTGCTCAACTCCTCTGTAATGAATACATGTATGACTCTTGAGGATACATACAAGCAGATACATAAATTTCAAAACTTAATGTATCAGATATTTACACTAACACCTGAATATATAAGTATATTCTAGAGTTTGCCTTAGGCTCAGTCTACATAATGCGATTTTAGGACTTAAGAAATCTCCACTAACAACTAAGGAAGTTTCCCCTCCTGTTTTCACCATCTTGAAACTGATTTATGGGTGTGAAATAGTTATATGAGACCCTCTATATCACTGACTTAAGGAATATATGCCTGAGATTAATGTTTTCTATTAATAGAGGGTCAAAGATAGGAGGAAAGAACAGAGTTCTTAACAAGTTAAGAGGACACTTCATTTCCTTCCAATTTTGCACAGATCTGGACATACATATTCCTAATTTATCTCAGTTATAAGAGAGGAAAATTTGAGAATGAAGACAGGTTTTCCTTACCTTTTGTTTGTCTTCTAGTCCCTGTTTGAGAATCTGGCTAAAACTATCAATTCTGCCACTAAAATATATATACATACAAATACACACACGCTTTCATTGAATATTGAGACTGAAATCTATCCAAGATGGCAGGTTGAGAACCACTGATCAAAGGGATTGTTGAGATCACTAGAATAATGGTGTGTTTGTTAGAAGTCTTGAATGTAACAAGTGCTTTCATGATGCGAGAGAAGCCATGAGAGAGGTCTGGAAATAAAAATCACTGAGTGCATATAGAATGATTTGGTTCATCTGGAGAAATGGGAAATGTGGAAATAGATAAAACAGAATCAAAAATTGTAACCAGTACCCTGAACAAGTACAATCTGTAGGATTCAATTCATAGAGCAAGCTTATTTCCTTCTCTCACTGGTCTTTTAGTGCTTGGCGAGCTGGGTTTCCCCTGCCTGCGCAGGCGAAGGGCAGTTACATGATTTCACAGAGCACAAGCTGAAGATCACGGAAGTCACAAAACTCTCATTTTGGCACCCACATATGGAAATGAATGCTTCCAACTTCTGCTGGGTTGAGGAGGAGTCCCTACCACCTGCTTTGATTCTCTTCCTCAGTGCACTGTCCCTGAAATCTCATCTATCACTCTGAGGTTGGAATATGGGGAGCCAGGTGATACGGGGGGGTGGGAAATTTCTTGCTCTCAAAAACCATTGCCTCAGGAGGCCTGAGTCAGACCTAGGTTTGAGCCTTTTTTTTCACTAAGTGATAGGACCCTTCCCACTGCTGGAGATATTTTATTGGGCAATCCCGAGATGCAAAGATGGAAGACTCTGGATCCTCATTTTCCTTCCTTCCCTCCCCAGTACCTAGGTAGCTGAGTTTTCCTCTGCAGAGGCCTGCTCCTCAGCGTGCCTCCTCTGTGGCCCCTTCTTACCGTGGCCCTGCCCTGCCCTTGGGGCACAGTCATATTTCCTTTGTCCTGACACATTCTTTGAGCCCACGGCTGTAGCCCCTTCACTCACTTCTGTGCCCGTCAGAGCTCACCAGCCTGTCTCCTGCTATTTGCAATTTTCACTCAGGATTTAAACTCAAGTTAGTGAAATCCCTGAACTGCAACTCAGTTGAAGGTCCCATGGGAGTTGAGGAGCAGGGGGCAGTTCATACCACTCCCCCTCCTGGTGGTGGTGGGTGCCCCAAAAGCCAACCAGACTGCAAAATCTTTCTCACAAATTCCCCCTGAATCTTTTACACACATAATGTGGAAGACTTATTGAATACGATTTTATTCAATTAGCATCTATTTTTTTTTTTACATTCTATTGGTTGGTTTATCTCACAACCTACTTTATAATTAGATACTTGTCAGCTTAGGGTAAAAAATTGATATCACTTGAAGTCCACAGAAAATAAAAACATATCTGTATGGTTTTACAGAAATGAATATAGAAATTCAAGCAAATACATAATTTTAAAAAATAGCTGTGAATCAATATATAAAAATTTAATAAATACTATTGCCACCTTCCCAAGCATTTGACAAGTGAACTCATTTAATCCTCATCTCAAACAACTTTATGATGCAAGCTCTGCTTAGTATTGTTATCCCCATTTTCAGATGAAACAACTGAGGCCCAAAGACTCTCAGCAACTTGTCCAAGATCACAGAAGCCGGTAAGCGGTGGACCCAGGACTTCAGCCTGGGCAATATGGCTCCTGTACGACTGATATGAGCCACTAGGCCATTCTTCTCTCAAGATACTGGAATGCAGAAGGAATTCTAAAAAGAGTAAGTGAATATCTTATCAATCTGGATTCCAGAGTGTGTGATTTCAACTGCCCTTTGGCCACCACTCCCAGATGCTTTGCTTCCTCATAAAACTGTCATTTTTCTCACCTGGAAAATCAGCTCTTGTCAATTATCTGCGTAAAATAGCTTGCATTTTTTTATTACTCACCTCAACCACATTTCTTAGTGATGTATGAAAAGCCTTTCATGTTCTTGTTTCTCGTAACTTCACCAAACCCACTCCAAGTCACTTCGCCAAACACTCTTCTTATGCCAATCTACTTAGATTGTCCCGAACGTGTAAATGCTATTTTATTTCTCTATACAATGGAATCCACATGAAAATCTCTCTGTTGTGTTCACCTTTACATCATTTACAAATGGGCTGATTTTTCCCTTCAGAATCCATATCTGTCCTCCCATGCATCCATGCATTAATTCACCCACTCATTTGCCATGTAGTCACCAAGTACCACAGGTCTCAGAAGGTGTCCAGATATACAGCTTTGTTATCACCAAAGTAGACAGGGATCAGCATTTCTTCTATGGTTCTCTCTGAATCCATGGAAATATATCCATTTTATTCTATATCAAATCAGCTTGTAATAGTTTGTTTACTTCTCCCTCATCTACTATGATCTAAGATCATTCAGGGTCCCTAAACAGGTCTTTAAACAATATTATCTCTATTGCCCAGAGACCCAGTAGGGCTCAAAACATATATATGATGCTTAAAAGATGGGTCATTAAATTAATCAATTCATACATTAATTAGAGGTAAATAAATGGATGAATCTAAGGATATCATTTGTGCTAATTTCATGTGATTTTTGATATAATTAGTAAGTGTTACTAGGGCAACTAATAAGAAAGATGTTTTTGGAGTCTAGGTTGGAGGATTTAGAGTCTGAACTGTTTTCCTAACAGCTGTGAAAATAAATGTGGAGCCAGAAAAGATTTTATTTCGATTAGGAAGACACAAATGTGAGCCTCTCTGAAGGCAAAATGAGTTTTGAAGACATTCTATGCCATCCAGAAAACTCTTGAATTGATCAAAGATAGGAAAAATATTGAAGAGATTTTGAAAGTTCTTAAGAACTATGATTTCATTTTTTTCTATCCAAAACTAGATACTTTCCTTCATTTTCAAGGGATTCCAATAAAGGGTTTGGTTTTTAAAGACAAAATAAGTAAGACCTCCTACCAAGCCAAGTTACTCAGTTTTCTCATGTACAATGAGTTAAATATCCAAAGAAATCAAAGGAAGGTACATTTAAGATTATGGGTCTCTGATGACATGTGTTCAGTACTGGACTGACTTTCAGCACATTTTCATAAATCCATCATCTGGATTTCCAAAGCATTATTAACAACTCAGAGAAAAGAAACCAGTATTTTTATGCTTATCTAATAAAATAAATAAAAAGTAATAGTTTTTTTTATGTCACTGTAGCAAGGATTAAATTTCCTCTAAGGAAATTATTCATATCCCTTCCACAATATGGTGAAAACGATGAGACACCTGCCATTGACCTTCATATGTTTATGTGTACTTATCTAAACCACACATCTGTTCTTTATTTTCCAATAAAGAGACCATATGCCCCTTGACTCACATATAAGAGCATAATGTTCTAAAACAAACACACTAAAGTTAATTTAGGGGATAAAATGAACTTTGAAGAGGATCCACATTTGGTGCTCTGGCTGTGAAAAATACCAGCATTAATCCTTAAACTCTAGAGCAGCATTTCGTCTCTTCCACAATACACTGGTGAATAAAACAGCTTGATAAAATAACTTTTTAAGAAAGCTAAAGAGTTAGCACACATTGCAGGTGAGTTTTTAATGAAAGGTTATATATATAATTGTTTTAATAACCTTTGTCTTAAGTTTTAAGCAAACAACTTGTATCTCAGGATAAATTTTTAAATTTTTTCTCAAACTTTTTAAGTAGTCAGTTGCAGTCATAGAGAAATATCAGTCACAAGTCTGAAATTAACAAAATAACAATAATAAAAAAGATTTTCATATATCCAACAAGGGGCTAATATGCAAAATCTCCAAAGAACTCATTCAACTCAACAAGAAAACAAAGAACCCGATCACAAAATGGGCAGAAGAGCTAAATAGATACTTCTCCAAAGAAGACATACAGATGGCCAATAGTCACGTGGAGGAAAAATTTCATCACTTGTTACCAGGGAAATGCAAATGGAAACCACAACGAGATACCACCTCATACCTGTGAGAACGGCCCATATAAAAATGACCAGAAACAAGTGTTTGTGAGGATGTGGAGATAAAAGAACCCTTGTATACACTGTTGGTGGGAATGTAGACTAATCCAACCCCTATGGAAAACAGTATGCGGGTTTCTAAAAATATTAAAAATAGATCCAACATATGCCCCAGCAATTTTCACTCCTAGTTATCAACCCAATAAATATAAAAACTCTAAATTGAAGGACTATATGCGCTTCTATGTTCATTGTAGCACAAGTTATAATAACCAAGCTATGGAAACAACATAGTATGCAATACTCCAAAGATGAGTGGCTTAAGATATGCTATATACACACACAGTGGAATACTACCCACCTCTAAAAAAGATGAACTCTTGCTATTTGTGACAACATGGTTATAACTGAAGGGGAATATGCTAAGTGAAATAAGGCAGAAGGAGAGACAATTCTGATGCTTTCAGTAATATGTGGAGCATAAAAGGCAAAGCAAAGAACCAGAAGACAAAACAAGACAAAGCAAATCTGTGAAATCTGATTGCAAATCCGAGGCTGCCAAGGAGCCTGGGTATGTGGGAGCAATGGGGCACACCCAGTCATCATGGTGTAGGACCGCTGGGGCTTTGGTAGTTGGACATGGTGTGATCTGAAGAGATGTGAGCCTATACCCTTAAAACATATATAGGGTTGAAAATCAGTGTGACTTTAATAAATATAGTTTTAAAAAGAAGGAAAATACGATAAACTGAAAATCAACTAAAAAGTTTAATAGTTTAAAATATATTTTAAACTAAACTAAAATAGTTTAAAATTTTCATATTTTTAAAAGAACTTTAATTTTGACTTTCTTTTTTCATTATAAAAACCTATTAAAGTGGGAAAGACTTTGTCTTCTTGGTTCTATTCATGAAGCTAAACTCAAAAAAACTGGGAGCCATTTATTTTTACCTTTACCCATTTATGATAGGATGTGATCAAGAATGGAGTTGAACCATCAGATGAAGAGATATGAAGGGAGATTTTTCAAGTGCAGGAACTTATGTTTTGATGGAACTGGGGTGCATTACCCTTCCAGTATATGGATGTGATTGCTGACTCCTTCCTCTCCTTCCATGTGTCAGTCCAACAAATGCAGACTGAATTCCTATGAGTGCCTATAACAGACATTGGGAACAGCTAGATAGGCAAGATACCCATGGTCCCAGCCCTAAAGTATTTTAGAATACAGCAGGAATCAAACATTGTATAATTAAAATAATTTTCCATACATCACTAATTAATTGCAATTATGAAAGCACAGAAAAGAAGTACTTAGGGACAGTAAGAAAGTGGAGATAGGCTCAGCAATGAAGGAATATAGGATATCTGTGATTCACAACACAGGTCATATTCTTCTTCTCTGTCTGCTCTTCCACTTTTTATGAAATTAAAAATAAGTGCCCATTGATTGCACTGGATGCCAAGGAAGGAGATATTTATATAGTGTTATGTTTTTCATAATGCAGGCTAGCCCCAAGAAAGAAACAGATGTTCTTAAGTATAATGCAGAGGTAGCTGTTTCATAAAATGCAGAGTTGAAGTTAAATTAATGGGAGAAATATTCTTCCTTCATATAAAATTTGAGTGTATAGCTTGGGTGAAAAATCAGTGCTCATCTGAATGAGGTGTACTTATTAATGAAGAAGTATTAAACCTTAAGTTTACAGTCATGGGTGCTTGTTCTTATCAATTTCCATTTCAGGAATGTGTTTTTTATTTAAATTTCAATTTCAGTGTAATTTTAGATTCACGTGCAAGTAAAAATTAATACAGAGAGATGTCATGTATTTTTCACCCAGTTTGCCTCAACTGTAACATGTTACAGGAGTTGATGCTAATAATGACATAACTTACAGTAGAATATCACAAGTAGGAATTAATATTAATTTAACCTTATTCAGAGTTTGTCAGTTTTGCATACACTTGTGCCTGTACATTTTTATTTTATATGATTTTATCACATTTATAGACTTATAATTTGTATAATATAACTGTCTTATATGTTTTCTCTGTTTTTATGAGAATGACATCAGACTATGGTATAATTTTTGTTGCAAATTGTCAAAGATGGTTGAGAAAACTCAAGAGGAAGAGGAATGTCTGTTGTACTTACCCATATCTTTACTCCATTGTTTTTCCATCTTTTCTGGTGGTTTTTTTTTTTTTTATGATTCTTTTATAACTTCTTTCCTGCATAGGAACCTTCCTTTAGATGTTATTTAGGTCTGCTGGTGACAGCATTTGTAGTATTTTCATGAGAATGTCTGGTTACTTCTTTATTTATGAAGAATTCTGTGTCAAAAGTTTGTTGTTTTTTTCAGCATTCAAAACTACCAAGTAACTTCTTTCTGGCCTCCCTGATTCTGAAAAGAAATACATGCATGCTCATTTCTATTGTTTATCTTCTATTGTTAAGATTTTATTTCTTTCTTGCTGCTTTCACAATTTTTAAAAATAATTATTTTACATTCAGAAGTTGACAAGATTTGTCTCAGTCTGGATTTCTTTTTTTTTTTGAAAAATTGAGGTAATATTGGTATAGAACACTATGTGATTCAGAGGTATAGTATCACATTGGTGTGAGTTTCTTTAGATTTTTATTTTTTGTGATTTTCTCAGTATCCTGAATCCATGGGTCTATGTCTTTTGCCAAATTTGGGAAGTAATTGGTCATTTGAGTACTTTTTTTTTTTTAACCTCTTCCTTCTTTCTCTGTTTCTGGGACTCTAATAGTACAAATGTCAGATCTTTTAGTATACTCCCATAATTCTCTAAATCTCTGTTCAGCTTTTTCAGACTATTTTCTCTCTTTTGCATATTGTATAATTTATATCAATTTTAAAGTTCACTGATTATTTTCCCTTTGTCCCGTCTATTCTATTGTTGAATTCATCTATTCAGTTTTCAAAAATTTATTATATTATTAAGTTCTGAAATTTTCCATTTGTTTCTTTATAATTTCCCATTTTAGTATATTCATAATTTCTCACTGAAATATTTTTATTATATCTGCTTTAAAATTTGTCAGATAATTCTACTATCCATATCATCATGGAGCTGATATCTGTAGCTTTTATCATTCAAGATAAGATTTTCCTAGTTCTTAGTGTGGCAATTAATTTCTCCATGGAAACTTAGGGCTTTATGTTATGTAATTCCATGTCTTATTCAGGATTTGTTCTTTAGGGGTCTTATCTGAAATTGCTCAGAACGGGTTGTAGATTGCTGCCTCAATACTGACAAGAAGGGGTGGAAATACAAGTCTTTGTGACTCAGGTGAAGGGGGAGAAAATATCTTCTCAATACTGTAGGGTGGGCTTGTAATGGTCTCCCCTATCTCCATCAATCTTCATCCATTGCCAGTTGGGTGCTGAAGGTCCACATTGCTCCCTGCGCAGCCTTCACTGAAACCATAGTAGGGTGTTGTCTCATTATCACTAATAATAATCTCATCATCATATTCTCACTGAGTGGTATTGAAAGTCCTGATGCTCCTTTAAGCTTCCTCTGATGTCATTTTGAGTGAGGCCACCTTAGGACTATTAGGTGGGGGTGTAAGTAGCAACTTCCAACTTGGTTTTTTGTGACACCACTCTGTGGGGTGTTAACATACCTTTTTACAACCCACTCAGGGTAGAAATCTAATTTCCCCACTGAGCACAGTTTTTATTCTGTGGCATTTGACTAAAGAGCAATTACTGCCGGAAAGTGTTCTGCCTTGCTCAGCTGCCATTTCCCGCTTCTTGGACAGTCTGGGATATAAGCAAAAGGAAAACTCTGGAACTTACCCCCATATCATTCCTTGAACTCCAACTTTGAGAGTCTCCTCGTGCTAGTTTTATATGTACACCCAAGAAACGATTTTAGATGTATTTAGCGAAAGCAATAGAGGAAAGTATGTGTATTTTCTCTTTTGAAGCAGATGTGGAATTCATTTTTGAAATGTGAAAATGACCCTGGCTTATAAGATGGTAGTGATGGATTTGTGGAAGGAAGCAAATCCCGAGGAAATGCTCTTTAGTCTTCCTGCAGGGGTGACTGATAGGGACCAGTTGTGAAGCCAATGTTTCTGAAGAAAGAGGATATATGTTTCACTGACAAGACTTTTATTTAATAGATTCAAGAAGAAATGTGACCAACAAGAAAGTCTGTTATTCTCCTCCCTCCCCCAAAAGAATAAATTAATTCTAAAGGCGAGAGGAGAGGGAAAACTAGATTTATCAGGATGTAGTGATTATATTAAAGCAATAGGAAAGAGATGTAGTAATAGTCAGAAATTAAGGTTTGGGCTATATGTTTAAGGGATTTAGAGGTTGCTGTTCTCAGAACCCTGAGGAGAAGGAAATCTCATCCCTGTGTGGACATTATTAGTTTTCAAAGAAGAGCTGTAGGAAATGAGAATCAAGTTACATGAAAGAAATAATAATAAAGAGTAAGTCACAGATATGAAAAATTATATTCTCCAAAATAGTTTCTCCCCTTTTCCCCAACTTTATTCTACCTGGAAATTTGAGTGAAGGTAATTTCCTGCAACTATAGAAAGAATAATTGTAAAGCTGATTCATCTAGAATTTCACATTCTATTTTGTTCACTAGTGTAGCACAAAACAATATATTCTGAAGGACAGAATCTGAAATAAAATATCATAATTAAGAGATACTTTGGAAATCTACAGTGATGGTGAAATCATTCAATAAAAATTAGAATGTAAATAGCAGTGGAAGAAAAAGTGAACTTTGAAAATACAAGTGGGAACAATCCTAGTCCTATGCAAATGTGACAGCAAATTATTTCTGAGTGAGTACTAAGTCATAGTGCAGCCTAGTAAGTAAAAAGTCAGTTACATGTAGCAAAAACCTGTAGTGCAGCTTTATAATGTGCAAAAATTATGAAGTCCCTTTGATAATCCACTATCCAGAACAGTCTTCTGAGTCATCACTCATTTATTAAGTAAGGAAATTATTGAAATTTTCTTCAATACACTTGTGTTAAAACACCTATATGTCCTTATTCATCCATCCTATCATGTGTACTAGACTCTGTGATCCAAAATGAATTAAATGCAGACACCTTGAATTACTTTTAAGAGTTGGTGGGATATTTGTAAAGAAGCCTGTTACGATTATATTAACCAGGAAACACTTATCCAAGCATGATGTTTTATAAAATTAGCTGTTCTAGAATATATAACATGATACATTGAACTAAGAGGTGAACATTTCACTCAAACCAGCAGTGACTTGACGATAACATTAATTTCTGCAGAGGGTACAACATGCAAGTAGAATTTGCATGTTGGCTAAATTTTACTGGCTAAAAACATAGGCTCTGAAACTAATTGCCCTTATACAAGTTATTTAAATTCTTAAGCCTAAGTTGTTAGCACAATTTTGGTATCCTTAACCCTAGTTGAATCAGAAGTCTCCAAGTTTAAAAGCTTTTGAGAAGCCAAACCATTTCTACCTACACAGCTTACTATCTACCTTTGTAAAATTGTACTGTCTTTAGCAATATCACTTTACTATTCCTGGAAAATTTTACTCAAGAAGACAAAAGTTGCAAATAGCTGAGTTCTTTTTTTTTTACCCAGGAGCTCCCCTTTCTTCCAAAGACATCTAAATGAACATTAGACATTCAAATTTTCAATCATCCTTTGTTCCCCCCTCAAATTACTCTGTTTTCCTCACTATCGTTTGAAATACTTGTTTAAAAATCTACTTATTTTGTGTTCACCAAGGCTAAACTGTTACAGCATGCCCCTTACCCAGACCTGCTAAAGCTCCCACAATAAAAGATCCACTTTAAATCATGCTCCCAAACCTCACAGATATTCCAACTTTACCCTCCACTTTCTAAGAAGCTACCAAGATTCTATCAATATAATTGCTTTCACCTTGAAAAGCAATACAATCAACTTTATCTTGTCAACAGTTTGTTTTAGTTGTATTTTTTGGGAAGCCAGCATTCTCTAAGTTACTAAGAACTAATAGAAAAATTATATACTTTCAAAATAAAAGGTGATTTTCACATTAAAAAAATAAACATAAATGGTAACTATAGAGAGAAGGAAATTGAATTTAAGCTGCAATTATGTAGACTATAGATTATCGTGTAAAATGAAGTGAGACTAACCCCTCCCCTTTCTCTTTTTATCTTGGTGGCAGTGGACTTGGAAAGTATTTAATTGAAACTTTCCTCAACCATTCCAGATGGCTAAGAGGAGGCTTTTGCTATGTTTACTAAACCACACAGACATCTGGATTTGCCCTGTCGTACAAGGGTAGGATGACAAACAAATGAGGAGGTATATTCTGTTCTCAAGTGGGACCGCAGATCCTCAGAGAAAGCAGGAGTTATTTCCTTATAAGATGAGCTCATTTCAAAGAATGTGGGGCAGCAAACAGCCCCAGCTTCCCCTGAGCAAGAGACTGGCTGCAACTGGGGCCCCCACCAGTGCCCATTCAAGAGTCAAGAGTTATTTCCACCTGTTGTTTGGAGGCGGAGATGGCATATCAACCTCTTCCTCTTTCTGTGCAAAGGGGTACTGCTCCCGGGGGAGAGTGGTGACTTAAGGAAGGACAGTGAGGATCTAGGTCCTGATGAGGCTGAAAGGTAGGGAGGGCAGGTCCTACCAAGTCTTAGAGGCCGCATTTGGTTTCAACCTTTATCCCATGAGTAGGGGGAGAAAGAGCAGGCCTTAGCATGGACAGTGGCTTTTAAGAGATTGGGAAGAGTCCAGGAATTCTGGATTTTACAGGTGCCAGAGGCCTTTGTCCACTCATGTATATAACCCACTGCAAACCCAGAGACCAAGGGTGTTGGCTCTGTCTTCAGATACATTTTGAACCATACCTCTGCTTGCCATCTCTTACCAGGGTCATGACAATGACCTCCCAATATTTCTGTTTCTACTTTTGCCCATCTACAATCTGCCATATACAAGTGACACTGAAAACAAAACCAGAAGGTGTTTCTCCCATACTCTAAATTTCTGGCTTCCCATCTATATTGGGCAGAATTGTAAGATGATTCTCAACATTCTCACCCATTGGTGCACATTCCCTGTATAAAAAGGTCTCTTTTTTTTTTTTTTCTGAGAAGATCTTGTGATTAGGAGGGTTTTTTGCAGATATAATTAAGGTCCATAATCAATGATTTTGAATTAATCAAAAAGGGCATGACCCAAGGTGGGTCTGACCTAATCAGGAAAGCCTTTTAAAGATGGCAGAAGGATGTAGAATGAGAGACCGTGTAATTGAGAAGGTCACATGACAATGACTTGAGAAGGGTCTCTAGGAACCTAGCAAGAAAATGGGGACCTCAGTCCTATGAATGGAAGAATTGTATTCCCAAAAAACTCCTCCAGATGAGCATAGAGCCAGTAGACACCTGATTTTAGCTTTGTAGGGCCTGAGGAAAGGATCTGGTTAAAATGCGTTAAGCTCCTGACTCTGGAAATTTTGGGGAAATTTTGTTTTTTTCCCTGAATCACTCAGTTTGTGATAAGTGGTCCACAAAAAATGGAAAACAAATGCACTGTTGTACTTAGAATAAAATCAAAGTTGATTCCACGGTCTATAGTGTGCTACTGATCCCATGTGTGCAGCTTGCCTCCCACTACGGCCCTTACTCACTCAGCTGCAGGGAATTGCCCTTGATTTTCCTCAAGAAAACTGCTCTTCTTCCTTCCCAGAGGTCTTTGGCTCTACATGGCCTTTAGCCTCACTTCTTTTCCATGAATATTCAACCTCAAAGAATCTTTTCCCCACATCCTTACTATATTTCCTTACACAGCTTTGTTTTCTTCTTAGCACTTAATAAATTGTATCACAACATTGTGAATCTATTCAAGACTTTTACTGTCTAACCACCAAAATATAAAGTCCCTAAGAATGGGGTCTTTTTTGCGTTTAATTGATATTTTGATACCTAACACTTAGGTACCTAGGACATATTGAGTGTTCAACAAATATTTGGGGGGCCTTGGGGAACAATGGAGATGGCAGGACTCAATAAATGATGGCTTGGGTGCCTGCAGAGACTGGTCATTTAGCCCGCTGCTCCGAGGGGCAGTGGGGAAAGCTCTCGTGTCAGTGGGAGACAGCTTAAAGGGCTATCTTTGAGGTTTCCTGGTTTGACAGTGTGACAGATGGCAGGAGAGCTAGAGACACGATCATGGCAGCTTCCCCAGCTAAGGGGATGCTATTTGGATCTGACACAGAGATGGAGAGCAGTGGACTTGTACTCTGTGGTCAGATGGCCTGGTTTGCGTCACAATGGTGCTGCTGTTACAAAACATGGTGCTCTCCGCAAGGAAGCTCACTGATGTTCTCAAGGCAATAGGACTCATTGTCTACCTCTTTGTGACTTTCCGAGCCACCCTGCTCCTCTGTGCCTTAATTTACATTCTTCTTCAATAAGCATACCCATAGCATCTACTTCACAGGTTGCAGAGTAGATTAAATTAGGTATTGTGTAAAGGCTTTCATACAAATACAAACTGGTTATTGGCTGTTATTAGCACTAACTAACAACTAACTGAATTCACTCAAGCAAGTCTTTATGTACATAGACCTCCTCTGACATCTTGAAGAGATACAGCCAACTATTTCACATAACCTGACTCAGAAATTGTAAGTACATCTGCTCCTTGCATTCATCTTGCTCTATTCTTAACTTTATTTCAAGACCAGCAAGGTGACACATGCAAGCTGTTGATACTTATGTTCCGATGTGCCCATAAACATGTGCTGAATGCTAAACAGACCCTGCTGAGTAGCAACTAAGTCTGTATCTGAGGAAACCATCTCCTCTCATGGATGCTTTTTTAAAGGACTTGACCTTCCTCTCATGGCAGTTGAGATAACTGAGCCACACAGAGAAGTTTCTGATAGGAGACAGTCATAAACAAGCTTTTGGTGTGCTGAAATAAAATGCAATTTCCAGACTATATTATTCCAGAAACCAGCTGAAAATGGAGTGCTATTCATTTTGTACACGGTTTTGTTTTTGTAAATGGAAAACCTTTCTTATGATCCCTATACCAAAGGTTCCACCTAATGGAAGAAATACAACAGACTCAGAATGTCTCAGAATTCTAGCACTAGTTTTCCATGTACTCTGGGGAATAAGAATCATCCTAACACTTCTAAGTCCCACACATTCTGAAAGGAATGTACCTGGCATGCTCAGGGTCGCTCTCAGAGCTGCCCTGACCACCTAGCACAGCCACCCCCTAAGCCCTGGGCGGGTTCTCTGTGTTTATATCCATATTCCCTCATGGAATCAGTCCTGCTCTTTAGGAGCCCAACAGGCACACAAGGTATTTAACGAGAAGAATCAATATCCCCAAAGTCTAGGACTTTCAGAAGAGGAAGGATATTCTTCCCCATCTGCCCTCAGACTTCTAGTGCCCTCTGTGACCATTAATACTTCACCTCCTGCCTATGAGTGCATCTCAAACAGAGGATTCTCTTCATTGCCGCCTGGTACAAGCGTCGTGCTTAACTATTCTAAGACCCATCCGTTTCAATTATTCCTAAGAATCCTACACCTTGCTTGGGTGACCCATGGGACTCTGTGAATAAACATTATTTGAATAACAAAATAATTTATTGAAACTGGTGAATTGGTGTGTAAAGAACTGTTTGAGATGTAATCACTATATTTTGACCTCTATTACCTGCTGGTTTTTAAGCAGTCACTCTCAAATATGTGGTCTTAACTACCTTAAAGTGAGTGCTGTTATTTTTATTTTGCCTGTGGGAATACTGAAACCCAAAATGTTGTCTCTAGGGGGATGGCAGATGAGTTCAGTTGGGATTTGTATTCATGTCCGTAGCTCAAGATGAGTGATCTTTGCATAAACCACCTTGAGGAACATAACATCATCAAAGGAAAATATGTCTTAGGGATTTTGAAGACACAGAAAAATATGAATTTTATTTCAGGAGTCACTGGCCTTGCACAATGCAGGTAAATAATTAGTGATGTGCTATATCATGTTTTTCTTTTTTTAAGATTAATTTATTTCTGCATACAAGCTGGGGTGCAGGCCAGAGGTGTGGGGCCAGGTGAGAGGGTTCACCAGAGACAGAGTGGGGAGCAGAACAAGCAGATATATGGAAATACAGTGCTGAGGGGTGCAGCAGGCGAGGCAGGAGAGGTCTGCTGTGCCAATTGGGAATTTCCCCAGCCATACATTGAACTTGCACCACAGCTGCCAGCATCTCCACAGTGCTGCGCTTAACGCCTTGCACCACTAGGGAAACCCTGTATCATTTTTTCATGAAGTGAAATGGAACCGATTTAGTGCGAGTTAAATCTTTATGTTTTTTGGAGTATAAGAATCATTTTCCATTTTTAAACTTCATTATAGACAAACTTGAATTGTCAGACGCTTCTATTAAATTTGGGACAATCTCTATATAACCTTCTCAGCCTATCCGCAACAAATAGAGGCGAATGCCGGGACGAGGTCTGGGCAGCTCGGCCTGGGTTGAGGCAACCGTGGGAACGTGGGTGACCAGTCAGCCTCTGAGCCCGACAGTTTCAGCTGCTGAAATCTCAAAAACGGACGTGACACTTCAGGCTGATAGTTTCTCCTTTTCTTTGACTCCTTGTCAGAGAGGATTCTACCTTTTATTAGAGATTTTGGGACCCAGTGAAGAATGATGTGGAAAAGTACATTTTCAGGTTACAAAGTTTGATTTTTCTTTTTTTTTATATAATATATATTTTTATTGTTATTTATATCTTTTACATTTTGCATTCCCCTTGGGTAGCCCACCACCAATTCACCCGTGATCCATCTCCATGGTCCCTTGTGTTCTTTTCTATTCCATTTTGTGCCCTTTCCCTTCCCTCCCTCCGGCTCCCTCCTCCCCCCCC
>PVIJ01005805.1:0-99454 GCA_004024925.1 Scalopus aquaticus | reverse complement strand
AAAACCACTATGAGATACCACCTCACACCTGTGAGGATGGCACACATTAAAAATACAGGCAACAACAAATGCTGGAAAGGATGTGGAGAAAAAGGAACTCTTCTACACTGCTGGTGGGAATGTGAACTGGTCCAACCACTATGGAAGGCTGTATGGCGATTCCTCAGACTGCTAAACATGGAGCTTCCATACGACCCAGATCTTACATTTTAATCTCATGTTTAGATATGAAATAAAAGTGGCAGGAACTTGCCAGTCATTTTCTCCATCTCCTGTGCTTTCCTGCTTTCTACCCTGGGACCATGCTTATCAAGAATCTGAGATGATAGCATTCCAGGCCAATCAAGTAAGAAGCAACATATTGAGATGGCAGGTTTTCACAGCAAGTTTCATAGGGACTAGGTTGCAAAATGATGGGAATCCCTAGGAGCTAGAGACCTTCCAGAGACAACATGAAGCCACCACTCAGAAGAAGAAGAGAGAAAGATAGCTCGTAGGGGGTAGGTGAAGAGGTTTGCATGTCTGGGTGATGTAATTCAGTCAAGGTGGGAGTTTTAGATCAGCTGAGTTCCAAAATCCAACATGATTTGGAGTGTTTTATAACTATAGGGTTTGTTTTATCTAAGGCTGGCAGGTGTGGATAGTTTTGGGGGTTATACAAAGCAGGCAGGCTCACAATAACTAAACATATGTTTATTTGGTTATATGTAAAGCAATAGGTTGTGAAAGAATTTGAGTTTGGTGCCCACAAGCATTAAGCCAGTGATCCTAACCTGCTGTTAAAAAATAAATAACATGGGATACAATACCTAGGGGGTGATCTTTGACCATTTACACAACTTCAAGCAATACGGAAACTACAGACTTTTATAACCTAATCTCAGAATTGATATCACTCCTGTAATATAAAAATGATCAAAAATAAATCATGTTACTATGTAAAAGAGGATTTCAAAAAGATGAGACATCCAAGAGATAGAGAAAATTGAAAATAATCCTGGATGCTTGGTACTACATCTATAAATAATTACAGCTTACTCAGAGAGGTGGCAGGCACAGTTCAATACAACTTTCCTTCTTGCTTCTGGTGCCAGAGACTTGCCATCTCAGAGACAGACTCTCTGATTAATACCTGATATTTTTCTCTCTAATATCTTAATCTAGATTTCTTAGTTTTGCTTTAATTTCCTGGATTCAACTAGTTGCTTCTTTGAAACTAAAGTACCGCCTGGATCTTCTTTTCTTTAGCTAATTTCTGGCCTTCGACTTTGTAAGCTATGCCTTATTACAAACATCTGTCTATCATACACAGCTCAACCTCTTTTCTCAGCTTCTCTAAGTCTTCATTAATTGATTATCACAAAACTACAACATGAAGCCAGACCTCTTGAAGACAAACTACTACAGAAGAACTCCATCAACTTCTTTCAAAGACAATTAATTAATACTGTATTATCATATACAATAACAACATATGATTATTCTTCTGTGGCTTCTATTTGCCCCCAACAAAACCTATGTAATAAATGAGTAGGTGTCTAGTAAAACATATATAAATCCTAATAAAGACAACCAGGTGTTGACTGTAGGAAATGTATCACCATTACTGCCTTACCTGTGTGTACCTGCTGCCCTTGACTTTAGTGAAAATAGAAATTCAGATTCAAATGGTTCTCTGGAGAGGAGAGAAAGCCTATAACTTTCAGCTCTATCTTTATTGTTCTAGAAAATTTGCCATATGGTTGGTTTTGAGCAATGGAGAATGCAAAGTAGTAAACCTATTTGAATATGAGTTTTAAAAGTTAGTTCAGATACTTGTAGCTCATTAAGTTACAAAATGCCTCCTCTACTTTCCACCTCATTTTCTCTGACCTCTCATCTTTTTTAAGGATAAAAAAATATGTCTTATGCTTAACAAATGTGTCAGTTGTGAAAATAAATTTGAGATAATGTGTATCACAATACAAATTTTATATACTTGAATCCAGATTTCAGGGAAGAATTTGCTTTCCCACTTTTTACATGCCACAAATAATAGTGAATATGATATATGTTCTCACATTAAAATAGCAAATTTCTTTTGCTTGCATTTAGTGATTTTCTCACCTGATGTCCAAATATACATAATTTTTAGTATTGTTAAACATATTGTAAATAAGTATATAAGTAAGAAATATGTTATTGTACCTTAAATATTTGGAACAATGAAAAGTAGACAAATTCGTTAAGAGTGTGTGTGTGTGTGTCTGTCTGTCTGTCTATCTGTCTCTGAAGATTATTGGAGAACTGAGGGATTATTCTTGACAGTTAGTATATTATGAATGTTCTCATTGATACCACACCTTCAGAAGAAATTCCTGAGATAGTTGTATTGCTGGGAAGTTAGACTGTCAAGTAGTTGTTCCTAGGAAGATCACCCACATCATATCTGCCAGTGGTTGTATCACTCCCTAAGGAGATAACTGGGACAGAGGAGAAACTAACCTTCTTAGGGACCGTGGAAGGATGATTTGGTAATTTGTTACTCCATCCTTTCTTGTTCATTCTATATTTTTAAAGAAGCTGTAAAAACTTCTCACTTTAATCATCCTACATGGTTAAGTTAGAGAAGATGTAATCAATCACTCTATCCTGTCCTTGATTCCTCTTTCTCTGTGAGCAAACAAGCAGAACAATCCCTGTCTAGACAGAGTTGATGTTTTTTATTATCATTCAATGGTGATCTTGGAGACATCTCTTCCTGGAAATGAAAGAGATAAATAAAATTTTTGACTAAGGTTAACTGTCTTTGTTGGTTAACAGAGTGTCACTTACTAGGGTCACTTGTTTCTGCAAAAGAAAATTATATTTAAAATTACTCAATGTTTATTATGAAATATATTCTGGGATAAAATGGAGATTAAACAAACAAAAAGAAACCCAGTTATGGCCTGTTTATTAGGTAGCTTGAAGTCCAGTTAAAGAAAAAGGCTCAGCAAAATAAGCCACAATAGCAAAATTGTGATTAGACCTGCAATAAGTACCAAGCACTACAGAAACATAAAGCAGATTCTGGCCTTATCTAAAAGTCAAGAGAGGTTTTCTTAGACAATGACTTTTGAAGTGAAATTCAAAAGATATAAAAGGCTTCGCTAGAAAGAAAGAAGGATGTTGAGGAAAAGATATGGAGAAAGGTGGTTAGTAAATGAGGAATCCTATTCACAGTCCCAAATGAAAGTAAAAAGGCAAGTGAAGATGAAATACAAAGAGGGGGAGAGCACAGCATAAGATGAGAATGGAGGTGTATGCAGGGAGCAGGTAATGTGGATCTTTGTGAATGTGATGGCCATACAACTTATCATCTATACTATTAGACTTCTGAGTGTAAAAGGTGGGGACATTAATTTCTTTAGGACACCAGGCATAAATCTAGACTCTCCAAGGCAAATAAAACTTTATAACATTTTAAGGGTTTTGGTCTTAATCATAAGCACAATCAGAATAAATTCAAAGTATCAATGGAGGGACTTTGTTATATAGTTTCTTTAAAAAAAAAAAAAAAAAAACTCTGCAGTTGAAATAAATGAAGGAGAAGCCTGTTAGCGTACTATAGAACTTGGCTAAGTAAGAGATGCTATTAAGTTGGGCAAAGATTGTTGCAGGTAAAACAAAATGATTCAGTAATAGATTAGACAATGAAAGAACTGGGTCAAAGTTGAATGCTTAAACTAGATAAAAGGTCTGGTCAGAAGTAGATCACACTGATACAACTTCTTGGATTGCATCTCTATCTTGCACCAAAGACCACCAGAGCACACCTAGAGCTGAGTAAAGTTGCACCAACTGACACATTGTGTTGAGGGAGAATTCACACCATGGAAAACTGAGCACAATTTCAATAAGAGAACTTTAGAAATGACTCACTGTAAATGTGAACTTGTGTTAGGTAACTTGGGGAAGGTGAAAGAAAGAAGAGATGTGCTGTGAACTGGATGCTACTAAGCAGAGGAAACAATTCTATGAAGAAAAAGAAGACAGAGGGAAACTGAGAAATTTTCCAAAGATCACAAAATGGACAAATTTAAGGCAGCCTGACTCCGGAGTTTACACTCTTAATTGAAACGTCATAGTATGATATAGATATATGATATTTGTCATAAAAAATTAACTTTAAGATACAAAAGGAAAAAATTCTTGCCTTGTGTGCTAAGCAGTTACATAAACTTGAAGAATTCACTTAATCTATATGAATTACATTTGTTTCCCCTGCAATGTGGGAGGGAAACATAAATGTAAAGACTAGGTTTTAAAATCAAAGTGTATATGAAAGAGCTAGTATTATGTTTAATACTTAATAGGCATACTGCATGCAGTAATTAAATTAGATAAAAATTTCTTGGCATACTTTGGTGCAAGATTTGTTCTAACATTAAATTACATCTAATAAAAATGGAATATCCAAGGCTTAGTGAAAATACATCTGGAAAGAGTTCCATTTCTAAATGCCTTATAAAGATTGTGTAATATGTGAGAAACAAAAAGGAGTGAGAACAGCGATAGTTAAGAAACATTAGATCATAAAAAAATAATCAGAGCAATTTTAAAAGTTAGTAGAACTAACCTTTAATGAGTCTTCTAAAATGTTTCTCCAAAAAGGAAAAATAAAGGAATACATACTTAAATGATACATACTCAAATGACCATAAATTCTATATGTCTTCTGAGTTTGTTAGATATATATAAACTTAGATTTTCAAAATATTATGTATTATCAAAACGTGGCTATTATCATATTTTCATTTTCCTCCTATAGCAAGTAACTTTAAAAACTGATTAAGCGCTCACATTTCAGGATATTCATAGTGATTTGACATTTAAATACTAAATATCAGCTTGGCACTTAATAAAATAAAATGTTATAGGAAAAGTCTTGTGGGTTGAATAAGATATTTACTAGATTTGCTTTTCTACTTGAAGTCTGCTATCAGTGTGGACATGGCCTTCCGTGATGTCTTCAAAGCTAACTGACTGAGAAATTGGTATCTTTCAAGAGTGGAGGAAAGTATCTTTCATTGGTTGTAAGGACCTTTCACACCAGTGACATCAACTAAAATTCTGGAAGGGATTGTCCAGAACCTATCATTCTAATGTTTCATCAAACTCACTCTACCCTGAGAAAATATTATACCATGAAGCTACCAAAGATATTTAAATCATCAAATTGTCAAGATGAAACTGAAAAAGGTGAGACTTTTATAAATGACCATGTCTTTTAATTTAACCCACACCAATTCAGAAGACTTGAGGCAATGTCTTATAACCCCACTTGACACATGATGGCATGTGTGTCAATTCTTTGAAAACAAGACTTTTTATGTCAATTTTTTCATTTATAGGAAGAAAACCAAGCACATCTCTACTCATCACCAAGAACCATATCATCATCAAGAACCATAATGTTGCCAGTCATTTTCTGTGTCTATCTCTTATAGGAGAAGAAGAAAAATAAGATATCTAAGAGTTTTACTGAAAGATAACAAGTTAGCCTAGTCATTAATATACAAACCACATTATTTCTAATAGTCTCAAAATTATAATTGAATGCAAAATCAATTGTGGAAGATAGCTTTTAAGAATTCCCTGTGGGTTTGGAAGTCAATAACATCAGATTGCACAGGGAAAAAAAAAATCTGTGATTAATTGTGCAGCATTTACAGCACCTGATTTTAAACATCTCTTGTAATTTTATGTTTTGCAGCATCTGCAGTGTATACTGCAAGTATATTGAGCACCAAAAATTGTTTTCTTTATTAACATTTTCCAATTTGGGTATAATCTTTTGAAATATGGCATCTGGGAAAAAGTAGAAACATAATCATAAGAATAGTCTTACTTTGGAGCCATCTTAGGTAGATACTGGTGAACATGCTTATTTAAATAACTAAGTCTTCGTTTTCTCATATGCAAAATGAATACCTCTGCAGGAATGCTATTATAATCTACCATAGTTACTCAAAAAGAAGCTATACTTTCATAATTTGCTTTATATATCAATTGCTTTTATTGAACACTGGCTTAGAATTAAAAAATCCAGATTTTAATAAGAAATGTCAACATTTAGTAGTTGTCACAAACTTCCTTTCTTTGACAGTCTCTCTGATCTTCTGCTTGAATGTAAGAGCTCAAAATACATATCATTCTCATTTTTAAAGAACACTCCAAAATTTTAATCTCTTTCCAATAGTGGTTGTTATTTTTATTTCTTTTTAACATTGACTTGGCATAATCAAAATTCTAATACCAAAGTGCAAAACTGAGTCCTAACCACTGTTAGATGAAAATCCTGAAATACAGGAAATTCTCTTCACCTACTCCAAGTTGCCGATGATTCATTTGTGTTTGGGAAACAGGAAGTACCCAGCATGCCTTTTTAAACCTGTGTTGGTGAATCAAGTACCATGAGTGGATGTTCCCAGATGTCTGAGTAGAAGCTAGCCCTACCTGAAGACCAGGACTGGGTAAAGGCTTCCATTTCATGAAAGGTAGCTTTCCAGTTACCACAGATCTATCTTTTCCTTATGTAGAGAAACTTTTTAAAGATGGACAGACCTATTCACCAGCATTATCAATAAAGAGGGAACTTGTTTTCAAATTAGCAAAGGAGGATATAGCACAAAGCTACAAAAGCTTAAAAGTTTGGGGCTTTTTTGGAATAGGTCTATTCTAAGACCTGGGGAGCTTCTGGATGTATGTTCTTGTGGGCATCTGCTTTACCAATATGCAAAGTAGTATGTTTTAAGCACAGGTAGTTTAGACATCTGTTACTTTTCTCTCTGATAGCCTCCAGGCTGCATTTCCTCTCTTTTCATGTAGCATTATAATGAATTTTATTTCAGCTAGGGGATTCCAATGAAGAGAAGTTGAGTTGGTAATACAATTGACTAGATTATGTGGGATGTATTTACTTGGTTTGCTGTTAGTTTTGTGTATGGTTAAGTTGGTGCTAGATTGCAGAATATTCCTCTTAGCCACACATTATTTTGACTTGAAAGTGCAGGACCGGAGAGTCTTTGGCATAAGAAAATGTTCTACAGTGTCTAGCATGAAAAGTAAATGGAAGGGAATAAAACAGATTTTGGAGACAGAAGCTGGTCTGCAGGAAATGTGTCCAATCATCATATGTAAAATATTAAATAAAAGCTTTGGTTCTTATCAATGTCTGTTCAAGATGGAAATATTATTTATTTCCAATTATAAATATACCTGATAATATGACACATATAATTATAAATTTGTTGTGCCATTTTCTACTCTCCTTTTTTATTGGCATCATGATAATAGAATACCTTGGAAACAAATTTGGAACAGGGCTACACATTCTAATTATTTCTAAGTCACGCAATTCATTCACTCCTGCACATAGGGTCATTTGAGCACATCTAATGCATTTTGTCCTAATGAAGTATGGCAGATCCAGAGGAAAAGCCTGCAGTTCACAACAAAAGTAATAAGGACAAAGAGAAATTTTAAATCAACCAAGGTAATAAATGAATAGCCTCCTAGATAATTTGATAATTCAGTAATTAAGATGACTGTATCATGAACACTTAAACAAAATATCAACTTGGTTATAATTTGACAAGAAACACTGAAATAGGTTAAAAAAAACAAATCCATGATATCACTGTGGTCAGCAGAATAATGGCTGCGATTTTAATCCCAAAACTTCTGAATATGTTACTTTATTTGGCAAAAAGGAATTTACATATAGGTTTAAGTTAAAAAAAATTGAAATTGAAAATAATCCTAGGTTATTGCATGTTATCCCTGTGGAACAATCTTCATCCCATATTCCCTTAAAAGCAATATTTTTTCCCATTTACAGACAGAGATAGATGTGACTAAGGGAGATCAGAAAGATACATCATTGCTGACTGTGAAGATGAAAGGCAAAGCAACAAGTGAGGGTATATGGATGGATGGAGTCTAGAAGTTAATAACTAAATTTGTCAGTGCACTCAACCAAATTTTATCTTGTTTAGTAGCTCATTTTCATGTGCTTTTCTTTAAAAATGAGCATCAGAAAACACACATTTGTGTATATAATATCTGAGTTTCTGTAAATTATGGATGTTATATTTGTACAGCAACATTAAGGATGTTTATTAAAATAATGAGGGAGGACCTCCCTGGCAGCAGAGTGGTTGAGCGCTGCACTGTGGAGCTGTCAGCAGTGCGCGATGCCAGTTCAACGCCCCGCCGGGGAGAATCCCACATGGTGCAGCAGACCTCTCCTGCCTCGCCCGCTGCTCCCCTCAGCAGTGTATTTCTGATCTTCCTGTTCTGCTCCCCACTCTGTCTCTGGTGAATGCTCTCGCCGCCCCACGCCTCTGGCCTGTACCCCAGCTGTATGTATAAATAAATAAATCTTTAAAAAAATTGAGGGAAATTATTATATCTTTTGCAGGAAGTTGGAAAGATAATATCAAACTAAAGGGGGGAAAAGATTGTTTCATTTCATTGTTTTCTTCCTACCCTATTCTGTATTTCATTGTGTAGTCCAATGATTAAATTCTTAACCAATAATGTATTCCTGGAAATAAGCAAGGAAAGTACAATGTTTTGATGTATATGGAAATTTTATGAGCATTGCAAAAGAAATGCAGGTACAATTTATTTTTACTGTGATTTATCAGAAGTTTCTAACCTTTAGGCAACTAAAATTGGATAGTGGAATGGAAGTGATCATAGGAGTCAGGAATATTTGTCATTCTGGTAGTTTCTATATCTGCACAAAAGCTGCTCTTTACAGAAGCTCAGCTGAGCAACTTTGTCAACAAAGGCAAATGGGGTTTTTGTACTTTATAGAACCAGGTTTATTTGATAAATTGTAGTAAAACTTAACTAGCTGTCATCACATATGCTGTGTGACATTAGAGAAGGGCAGCTACCTTCCAGGAAGATATAAGAATTATCAATCAAACGAATCAGAGGTCAGCATAGACTAACGTTACAAATCAATAAACTTGATGTAAGAGATTTGGGCTCCATCTTCACTATTTGCACTGTTAATAATCTATCAAATAGTCCTTATATATCTTGTTTTGTGAAGCACTGAGATGTATATTAACCATAAAATTAATCAATTCACAAATATAGTTAAGTGCTTATCATATAAATAGTGTGCTAGGCATGATGGGGAAGATGAAGAAATCTGAGAAAGAGTCCCTACAGTTTAATACTCAAGAAACTAAAAATTGATTTGGAAGAAACAGACCAAAAACACACACACACACACACACACACATATATAAATATATATATATATATATATATATATATATATATATATATATATATATATATATATATACATATACATATACACACACACAAACACACACATAGACACATAGCATGATTTAAGTGACTAATAAATGACACTGAAGATTAAAGACAGATTCCTTGCTGAAAGTCGGGCAACCAGGGAAGATTGGTTCTGAAGAATGAAGAGACTTTTGATAGCAAAGAAAAAAGAAGAAAAAGTATTCCTGGCAGGGCTGAAGATTACTCAGCAGAGAGGAATTCAACCAATATTGCTGAAAGATGAGGGTGCATGTTGAGAGATACTGGAGGTTCTAGGAGGAAACGTTGGAGGGTCTGAAAAGACAAGTAAAATAACTTGTTTCTTTTTTTTTTTTCCTTACATTTTAAAAGGATGGGTTTACTAGGAAATTGAAAGGGGAAGAAGACACTTGAACAGACACAAGAAGGCAGGGAGAGTTGCCCAAGTAAAATAATTTGTAAGTTATTTAAAGAGCTTCTCAACTATATTAGAAACAAATTATTTTTATAGCAAATACCTTGTGATGATACCTTATTAATATCCTGAAGTAAATTATAAACATTATAAATATAAATGTCTTATCTGTAATATAAAAGAAAGTATATATGTGAAGATATAAATATTTGATAATGAAATAATCAGTATTTTGGCTGACAAACGCATTGAGATAACCATGGTGGAATACAAAACGAAGTTCAAAGGCTGCTATATGCAAAATTCCCATGAATCAATGTTATAAGTGTGTAACAAAGTATTTAATGTTTCTTTTTAAAAACTCACAAGTACAAATATGTTAGTGATTAAATAACAATCAATCTCTAAAAGTAGTCTTTCAATATAAATGTGGTTGGCAGCTTGAACATACACAATATATTAAAATGTACCAAATATGTTTTATGCAAAATAACATTGATTTCTTGATTCCTTTCATTTTAAATAGATTTTTGACCAATGATGGAACTGGTGCAAGATACTAGGAAAGCATGCAGCTGCCCTGGTCATAGCTCCCTCTCTGATGTGATGCTGATAGTGTCTCTTCAATTGTAGTGAAAGGCAAAACTTTGCTCTCAAAATTCCAAAATTTTCCCTAGGTTTCAATACCACCTCCACTGAGAAACACTGACATGGAAAATGAGGAACTGTGAAAATGCTTAGAAAATGAAATAAGGTACTAATCCTGGTGGATCTAAATTAGGATATTCCTGGTGATAGTAAAAGAAATAACAGATTCATTTTTAATGAATGTTGCATTTTTGCAACAGTCTTGTTTGAATGGACTACAGACTTGAAACATGAAAATGACAGTACAAAAGTACAAATAAAACAATAAAGGGAGAATCAACAAAAATTGATGATTGATGTGATGTGAAAAATGAAGGCAAAAGGGAGTCAGAGAAGTTTTTTTTTCTTTTTTGGAATTAGCATATTACTATTGCTTTTTTAATGGTTGACCATTTCAGAACAGCAACGCTATTTTCAGGCACCTTTTCCACTTATCATTGGACTATTTACTTTTAAACCTCATGCCTTTAATTAAAATAATAGAGAAAGTAGTTGATGGAAATTAGCTAATGTCATGTCCAGTGACACTTAATAAAAGCTAGAAGATACTGAGTCTCGCTTTCCTTTCATTATAATAGTCAAGTAACCCCAATTCAGTGATGGACAGACACTGCATTCCTGCTGCACCTGAAATTCAGTAGCACGGTGCACCAACAAACATGCCCTAAAGGCATTCTGAAGAACAGGCGAATTTTCTATTTAAACATAACCACAAAGAACTCCTTTTCATTTTGATTAGAATTTCAATATTGCAGACAGGATTATGTTGAAGTGTAAAATGGCAACGGATAAGTCATCAAAACACACCAAAAACGTCAAGTAGAGAATAATAGAAACATTGATTAAAACAGAAAAGTTATAGTAGAATAGATAACTAATATCAGGAGTTAAAAGGAGAATTCAATTTAATAAATTTTCATTTTAAGGTGGTGATTTATTTAAAATAACTTTATAAATAAAGGCATAAACTCTTTCAAGATTTGTTCCTGGAATTAATGAAATCCAATGTACAAAAAAGGGGTTTTTTCCACATTGGTTGAAAATTTTGTTTATTTAGTAAATACATTAATTCATGATATTTCTGCAGAAATGTGTTCTGGCCTGGGGCGGGGGGTGGCGGGGAGAGTCACACCATATTCTGTAATTCATTGAAATGTGTGGAGTCATTAACTTGGGTGGCATCTGTAGTTAACATGAATTCTCTTCCATTATTTTTGAGTCTTACCTCTTTGAACATATAGTGGAATTGCATTAGCCTGTCATCTGATTGAGGCAGAGCATGTGATGAGTTTTAGCAAATGAGTTGAGGCTACCTTTCAGCCTGTGATCCTAAATGACAATAATGAGAGGGAACCTTTTCCAATGTATTACGAAAAAATTAAGCACACATAAATAAGGGCTGTTATTTTGGGCAATTGAGCTAGAAGATTGCTTATTATTATACTATAATTCAGTCTGTCTTGGTTTATACAAACTCGATGGATGGAGATCCAAAAATATCCTGGAATTACATGTAAAAATTGTGTAAAAATTTATTATATGCCCATCACCTTCAAAGGCTTTGGACATAAACTATTTGCATTTGTCAAAATTCAGTAGTTGTATGATCTTAGAAATTTACATAGGATCTCTGTGTCTTCATTTGTTTGCCTGAATAATATGGGCCAAAATATAGAAGTTCTGTGTTGTATGATTAGTACTGTTCACAGATATTCTGGTTCTCACTTCTTTTTTTTTATTTTGTTTTTCTTTTATTAAGATTTATTTATTTATGCATACAAGCTGGGCTACAGGCCAGAGGCGTGGGGAGGTGAGAGGGTTCACCAGAGACAGAGTGGGGAGCAGAATAGGCAGATGGATGGAAATACACTGCTAAAGGGAGCAGCGGTTGAGGCAGGAGAGGTTTGCCACACCATGTGGGAATCTCCCTGGCCGGGCGTCGAACTGGCGTCGCCGCTGCAGACAGCTCCAGAGCGCAGCACTTAACCGCTGCACCACCAGGGAGGCCCTCACTTCTTCTTTTTTAATTGCTAATTAGATCTTTTACATTTTGTAGTCCCCTTGGGTAACCTACCACCAATTCACCTGTGACCCATCACCGTGGTCCCTTGTGTCCTTTTCTACTCCACTTTGTGCCCTTGTCCTCCCCCTCCCTTGCTGAGTGTCTCTTTTTTATTTGCACACTGCAGGATTACATTTCACCCCCCATTTGAAATTAGGAAGGCACATGTGACCTGTTTTGGCTAAAGAAATGGGAACAGAAACAACATGTACCAATTATGGGCAGAAGGTTTAAGAGTCAGTGCATGTTTCCCCTTTTTATCTGCTGCGTTGAGAAGCAAATTAAAATAATTGACTGTTCCTTCATCCCAGAGCTTGGGCTGAAAATGAAATAAGCAGCTGCCCCTTTACCCCTTTCATCCATAGTCAACTTTGAATGGAAATGCAAATGGCATTATGTCTGGGATCATGGTTTGTCTCTCTGGAAGTTCTAAGGGAAAATTTGCCCCATGCCTCTCTCTAGTTTTTATGATTAAAAACAATTCTTGGCATTCCCTTCATTGTAGCTCTATCATTTCAGTCTATTTCCATCTTCACATAGACTTCTTCCCATGTATGTCTCTGTGTATCCTCTCTTCCCCTAAGAGTATCAGTCTCTGGATTTATTATTTAATTCACATAAATGTTCTTGTTCAACATTTTCCTGGAGCTTTATCACTTTGTTGTTTCTCTTAAAGTAATTTTTTCATTATATTTTTAACCTAAAGATTCTTATCTATAGGGAAGCTTTTTTGAGCCATTTATGTACTTAGAGACTGGAATGATTTATTATAGCTTCTGGAAAATGTATGATTGAAGGAATGAGAAGTGAGTTTGTAAAGGAAAGTAAAAGCAAGTCATGAACAACTTGGAAGCTTGGAGTTTGTTATGAAGGCAACGGGAGTCTTGAAATACTTCTAATAGAGAAAACACATGCTTGTAATTATATTTTAAATAATTGAAACTTGCTGTCAGTGTGTGAAGAATAGCTTATTGGGGCAAAACTAAAAATGGGAAAATTTCAGAGGATTGTGTTATAAGTGACAATTGAGAAGTGACTGACTTCAGTAGCAAAATTAGGAAAAGAGAAAAGGAACATACTTTGCTTTCTATAGGAAGGAAAATGAACAAGTCTTTGTCACAGATTAAATAGGGAAAAGGGAAGGAAGAGGCAAAAGCCTGTCAATGAAGGGTGAAAGAATCAAAATTGAATAGTCTTTATAAATTCCAGGAAGATATCAGCCATGACTTAAACTACAACAAATATAAAGACAAAGATTTGGGATGTCATTGAACTTTTGAAACATTAAGGTGGCCTCTAGTCACAAAGCTTTAATCATGCCTATGTATGGAAACCAGATAAAGAGCAAATGGATGCCAGGAAAAGAGAGCAAGGTAATGCAAAGTGAGTTATTTGAAGTTTGGTCATAGTAGGAAATAAAAAGTAGAATAATGTGATATTTTTAGGAAGAAATTTTTTTTCAGCTTGTTTTGTAGAACATTACACTCAGGGATGAATGTTTTTTATGCAAATTAAGAGTAAAAATAGTGAGCATATATTTTGAAGTATCTGGGGATAAAGAGCAGGCCAAATTCCCAAGGACTTATAAGAGATGGTATTAGAAACCTAGGTAGAGGCAGAAAATATTGGCTCTGCAATTGGTTATTTTTTTCTAGAAATAACAATATTGGAAGATCTAGGATAAAATTAAGTTAATTTACTCAAAAATTTTCAGGCTTCAATTATATGCCCCTTTCATTAAAATCATAATTATTATTTTAAAAAGTCATAAATTGATTACTCTCCTACAGGAGATTATTATTTCTACTCTATTCCTTTTTCTTCCCTTTTTACTAGTAGAACAAACAAGCTCAGGAATTCACATAGGAAAATTATTATTTCCAACCATTTTAAATATGCTGTTTACCTTTAACACAATATATGTAATATCTATTACATATGCATAAATACATATCAATATACTGTATATTATACATGTGCATATTTAATTTAATACATAATTTTTAATTTGGCCATTCTGAAGTAATAGCAAAAAGAACAATGGAACAATGTTAGATAAATATCCCAGATTTATTTATTGAACAAAGTAATGGTTAAGTTCAATTATTAGTTGGAGTATATCTTTCATAAAGGCTACATTCTCAAAACACTGATTATTCTTTAATTCTGTACAATACACAGCATGTCAGTCTTTCAAGCCATCTATCTTTCATGCACATTTTGAGGGGGGTGGCTATTTGTTTTTTTGTTTCACCCAAGAAATATTTGAAGACCTTGCTACTCAATGAGTATTCCACAGACCTGAACCATAGGTGTAATCTGAAAATTTGGTAGAAGCATAGATAGTCAGTCTCTACCCCAGACCTACTAATTCAGAATCTGCATTTCACAAGATCTCCAGGTGGTTTATATTCCATATGCTCCTTAAATCTGAGAGGAACTGATCCAAATTAAAACACTCATTGTTTACAGCAATACAGTATTGACTATACTGCAAAAATAGAAAGAAATCCAACAGAGCCTTTGTCCTCTTTGCACAGACTTAGTAAGACTTATGGCATGCTAATAAGAGATTGCTTTATTAGAATGATAGTTCAGTGTGATTTTATAAGCTTTAATAAAAGAAATTGTGTTACTAGATTTTAACACCAGATTGAGTAAAATTCCTGAAAAAGTCAGCCCCTTTGTGAACAATTCACTTTGAAATTAACATCACTACATATGTTCAACTCTCCCTTTAAAAATCCAATATTCTTATAATTAAACTTTGAAAATAGCTTTTTAAAAGCTGAGATGTAGAAACAGTAAGTTAACATGTGAAATATTTGATGAGTGAGGATCTCATCTAGGGTATCACACAATCTTTAATTTGTTTAACATTTAATTTGTACAAGATAGTCCAATAAAGTCCATTAAAGCAATGCATGACTTCTCCTGACTCAACTCTACAAAATGATACAAAAGATTAAAATTGATTCCTGCTGAAAATAGTTCAAGAGCTGTATTAGTCATATTTTGTTGAAAAATAAGCAATGTCAAAATCTCAGTGGCTTGTAGTGAGAATATATTCTCTCTTGCTGCCTGGATTGCAGTTGGATTGAAGGTATAGTGATGGAAGCTGGGCTTATCTGGGTTAAGCTAGACTTCAGGCTTCCCCTCAGATTCCTTTGTTTCTCTAAGTTCTGTGATCCATGGCTGAAACAGCTATAGTTGAATGTTCTTTTACTCTTGGATCACAAGATCTTGGGTGTTTATGTGAAAGCACAGGATGCTTCTTAAGGCTTCTGCTGACAAAGTGTACACTGCTCCTTACACTTCTTTGATCAAAGCAAGTGTTTTCACCCATAGCAAAATCCACAAAGTGGAAAAATATAACCAACCCATAGCAAAAGGCCCCTTGAGTTTACATGGCTAAGAGTGTGGATGCATAATTCCAATTCAGAGGGATAGAATAAATAGCTTCGAATTTTTACTATTTTTGACATAACTTATAGGCTCCGCTCAACTACAAATTTTTTAAAAGCAAGATCAAAATGTAAATATTCAGTTTCAACTTCCCCTAACTCCTCAAAAAGTTGTATTAAATTTTTTTCTTGAATGTACTTAAGAAAAAATTTAATCATGGGTATTATGGTGGTGGGAGCACCACGGGGAATAGAACTGAGGGGAGAAATCAAATACTGTCAAAAAATTAGCAATGATACAAGAAAATAAATGAAGTAAAAATTAAAAAAGAAGAAAATTAAGAATAAAATATGTAAATTGGTAAATTCTTGAAAAAACTATGATTGGAAAGTTTTAAAGTTTTCCAATTAAATAATCATCTATAGAATAAGTAGTCCCCTTCTTGTCTTTTCTTGTGTTTCAGTGTTCTCCAGAACCATTTCTATGCCTGCAGAGTGTTTTTTCTTAAGTATATTTGTCATTAATTTGAGAAATTGTATTAATCAACTGGCATAAAATGACAAATTATGACTATAACTTTTTATATTTCCTGGAAACACTGGCAGGATTGGCAAGATTATTTAAATAAAGAATTCAGTATAGAGCCATGTACATAATAAATGCTCAAAAAATAAAAAATCTCTAACCATTTTTGCACAATGTTTATGTTTTGCTTTTATTTAACATTTTCCATGATATGGTTAAGATATTTGTTCATTAGTTGTCTGGTATTAACTCTGCCTATCTTTTATAGAGCCATTATTTTTTAATTGGAAGAAACAATATCTAATTTAATATATCACTTTACAAATGAAGACATTTATACTGGAAATTGACAGGTTATTGTTTGAAATCACTCAGAAGGTAAGCATCAGGATTAGCATTAGCAAGGAACTGCCAGTTCCTTGTTTTAAGCTATATGGGAATAAAGGCAGTTGCTGTCACTTCTCCAAGTTCATAACTGAGGTGCCACAGGGGATGCACCTGACTCCCAAATACTTTGCTTCCTATCCCCTGAAAGCATACCCAATAAAAAATGTATCTTTTCCCTGTAGTCCATTCCTAATGGGCTTTACTCTAGCCGTTTTAGAGGACAGTGAGTAAATCTGTTTTGTTTTTTAACTAAAGTCCTGATGTATGCTAATAGCCATTTCCTATCAATCACCAGTGTAGATTAATGAGACAAATAGCAGAACAAAGCTGATTCCTGGTTCATTAGTGTGATGTCTCAGACCCAGGCATAGTAGGGGTATCTATGACAGAGCAGTGGCTAACTTCTCACATTTTGCTTAATCATAGAGACAAACTGGAATATTTTGCATGCTGACAGAAATATAAAGAACTAGAGGTGTTTTTTTTTTTCTTTTAACCCCCTCTGTATGCTTAATAAATGGAAATAAATAGAATTTAGTACTACCTAGCACATCTGTTTGGCATCTATTTTAAAGTCATTTTTCTTAAATATTAGTTCAACTTGAGTATTCATTTGCCCCCAAGAGGCTTATAACCACAAAATGTTCATCTGTAACTTAACATTTTAAAATCACAGGTACTTCTTAATGTTCTTGATGTTAATTTAATCCTTTCTTTTAGGTCATTCATATTACTGAGCACTTGCTCTCTTCTTTAAAATGACTATTTAGAAAAGGAATATTATGTACATGACAGTGATTTAACTCACAGAAATCTCAAGGTAAAATCTATTTAATCTTATATTAAACCGATTCATGGAAATAGTTATCTTAAATGCTTAAAATTTAAAATCTGTAGGGGATTGCCTGCAGTTTTATAGGAATCAGTGCATTGTGGCAGATTCAATAACAGCATACTGTCTTCATGTAGTGTATAGAATCACAACCTTTTGTACACCATCGGTTCACACAATATTTAATTTCTACATGACAGAACATTCAAACCTTTCCCCTAACATACTGCTGAAACTAAGCATCTATTTCAACAGGAAATTATAATGCCACATCACACTGCTTTAGCAATAATTACAACAAAGCAACTGTTAGAAAGTGAGTTTTATGGTGCATATTTTATTTACTCTTATGAATCATATAGCTTAAGAAGGAACATTTTTTTTTTACCTTTTCTCTGTAACTACAGTTAATGCTCAATGAAATCTGGAATAAATGTGGCCCATTGTTTTCTTATAAAGAGATTTTGTATGGAGAGACACAGCATTTACCAGCTCTATCCTGGCTTTAATTTTAACTTTCGACCTTAGAAGGTATGTGATATTAACCACAAATTTAGACTTGTCACTACAACAAAGAATCATTACATTGCCACCAGGCCAATGAACTGTACATTTGATGGGACTCAAAGTGGAGCCCTCGTGCACATATCATATATCACTTTAATAACAAACAGAGGGCCTGCAAAGAAATGGATTAACGAAGTAGAACACAACATTTGAGTGTGTAAGCCTATGTGCATGTATGTGTGGGAGTGTGCATGGGTGTGATAGACCAGGAAAATTTTTTTGACTGCCAAAAGAGTAAAAGATTAAAAAAAAAAGTAATTTACATTTCCCTGTAAATGGTTTTGATGGCTAAGTAATTTCCTGTGGGAAGGAGAAGAAAGTAAGAATGAAGACAGAACCTGGCATTCTTGCTGTTTCTAACTTGGGTCTTTAGAAAAAAGCTAAAGTTCCTTAACAAAACTCAAAGCACACTCAAATAGCTGGTCTTATCCAGCTTAATCTCAATGAACTGTACCCCTTGACTTTCATCTTTGGATGTTAGCATGCTTTAATCTCTGCTGTAAACTGAATGTTAAGTTTGATGACCTCTTGTACCTGTTTTTGTGGAATTAATCCCTTAATACCATACATGCTGACTTTACACTCCTATATGAGTCTAAGATCTCAATAGACTATCAATTCCCTTTTTCCCACAGAAGATTAAATCACACTCAGAAGTTTTGCAAATATAGACACACACACATGCACACACACCACCCGTTTTCCATCAAGCAAAATTCTATTCAAACTATAGTGCAAGTTTTACTATTAGTTGGATCATTCATCCCAATGCTCTGTTTTAACATGCAATAGAATTACTCCCTCCCTTATCTTCTTCCAGCATTTTGTTCCTATTAACATAAAACTTGTTAAACACCCATCTCTGCATTTCTAAATATATAATTGTATTTAGAAATATATATATATATATATATATATTTATGATATTTTAACTTTGAAATTTGGTCTAAATCACTACATTAGAAAATGTAGAAACTACTTACATGCATAAAAGGGTTTGATATTAAATTCTATATATATATATATATGTATATGGAATTTCATAAATATTTTGAAATGATTGATTTGCCTCTTCACTAACCCTGTAGTTCAACAAAATTTGAATTTCAAACCTTTTCTACATGTAAGTAGTTCTACATTTGATAATGTAACGCTTTAGACCAAATTTCAAAGTTAATTAAGAATTACTTGTGGGCTTCCCTGGTGGTGCAGCGATTAAGCGTTGTGCTGTGGAGCTGTCCGCAGCCGCAACATGAGTTCGATGCCTGGCTGGGGAGATTCCCACATGGTGTGGCAGACCTCTCCTGCCTCGCCCGCTGCTCCCCTCAACAATGTATTTTCATCGATCTGCCTGTTCTGCTCCCCACTCTGTCTCTGGTGAACCGTCTGGTGGGCCTGTACCCCAGCTTGTATGCATAAGTAAATAATATTTTTTTTCTAAAAAAAGAATTACTTGTGATTTTACAATCTTATCAAAATTATCTTCTATTATTCTGAGTTGTTTTCTTTCTTTAGAATTTCGAAGAGAAAAGTACTTGGTGGCTTCTTTTAAATTATTTGCTTTCTAGTAGCCTTGAAATTCTAATATCTGAAGTATCTCTCCAGAACTACAGGTAAAGTCCTAAAGCTAAATATCATGTTTAATTGACATAAGGACTATTGAACTCCTACTCCTTCCTGTCCTAGAAGTCAAGTAAGTTCAGTGGAAATTGAGGGAAGAGAAAGAGAAATCTTGCTTCTTTTCCTTTACTTATTATCAGATTCTTATTTAATCCTGAATCTTCCTTGAATTCTTTTCATTTTTTGCTTGTTCATTTTACTCTGAATCAATCCAGTATAAAGCTTTCCTGCAGCAATTCCTTACCCAATTCTTACCACCTTTGATCTAAAACCTCCCACTTCAATTATTCTCGATATTCTCGATACAGTGTCATTACGCATTCTCCTATTTTCAGGCTCATTTTGGTTTTTGAAATATACATATTAAATATATACTCTATGTTATATATATGTATATATACACATATATATACATATATACATACATACATATATATATATATATGATGCTATTTACCTGTTTGCTATCTTGATATTAACTCATGAAGTCATTTCTATGTTTTTACCATAATTCAGTTTATTGTGCATTGCCAAAGTTTGCTTTGGCTCAGAGGATAACTTCTTTTGATAGTATCATGCTAAAGGCAATATTTTTATCTAATTCCTAATCTCCCTGTTCATTAGAACAAGTCATGAAGATTTTTCCTGCAGAAACAAAAGAAAATAGTAACCAAATTATGCTGCTATAACTCACTTACCAAAGGAAGTTTTGAACATCTTCTCTCTACATCTCCCTTCATGACATAAATCAAAGAGATTAGCATCCAACTTAACTTAATGTTCACTTTTACCAGAGGTTCCCTCAAATCTTCCTAACCTGAAGCTACTTATCTCCAACTATAACTTCATAAAGTCCTGATATACAGCAAGTTACCTCTGCTTTTGAATAAAATAGTTATCTTTTCAAAATATTTGTGGTGAATAAGATTATGCTTATATGTTGTCATAGCTAAGTAGACAGAGCCTTTACAGAGAAGGAATGTTCGAGAAAAGCTAACTCAAAATTTAAAATTATTTTATCAGAGATAACAGATTAAATATTCTATGTATCTGTAACTCCAGACTCTGATTTCTGTGTGTAAACATCAACACATTCTGAATTCATTTCAATTGATTTCGGAATTATTAAGAAGGGAGAATTTAAAAATTAATCCCTGAATTGCCTCTAAGACATGCTCTTCTAGCAGGAAAGACACAGTCAAGCTGCATCCTTCCCTGGGGTGCTGTTTTAATGTCAATTGCAGTACAATGGGCCAGGTGCTGGTTGAGGTGTTTTTGTCTTCCAGTGAAGTAGATCCTATACCTTGCACAGCTCCCTGTGGTGCTGGATCTATCAGAAACAACTCTTTGCTCATGTGAATTCCTCCTTTGACATTCAAACACAGTGCCACACTAACTGCAGTGTTGGCTCAGTAACATCAGTAGGCTCCAAACTTCACAAGTTTGTTCCTCTCAGATGCTAGGCAGTTATGACATTGAAATGTGTCCTGAACTTACTGGACTACTTTTCCTGAAGTCTTAGAAATGATATTAAACAACAGAAACAACGGGTGGTGAACTATTCTTGTAGTTTTTTTTTCTGACATTGGGCCAGGTTTTTCCTCTGCCTCATTTACCAGACACATATCTTACTGAGCCTCCAGGATTGTTATTAGGGCACCTTGTCGTTTGTAGGACATTTAGCTTCTGTGTTTTAATACCTGAGCAAATGTTCAATGTGAACCAACTCTTCTACTTCCCCTTAGGGAAGTTCTATCCTTTAAAGTGTTTCTAGTTTTCATTTTAGAATATCAAAACAATTTTTATTACATAATTCTGCTTGAAAAAGAACACAATAACATATGATAAAGTTTGAACCTAGACTTATCCTTGACGTACTCATGTCTTTCATAAAAACTTATATTTCTACTCCGACAAAGAAGAATATGTTTAACTTCCCTTTTATCAGTACTAAATACTTGTTTTCTGCCTCATTAGTATAAAGTGATGTTTTTAGAAACACATATTTTTACTGAAATATTCTAGGTCAATTTTGGTAAGAGTATTCAGGACCAAGTTTGCAATTTATATCAAACCTAATAAAAAATTAAAATGGTTCAGATATGCATCTAAGTTTACAATTTAGTTTATCTCTCCAGTGTTAAATACACATTCAAAAATCAATAGAATCAATAATCAATAGAATGCAATTTGAGAAGCAAATAAAGAAATCTGATATTTACTCATGTTGTTAGTGGGCAGAATGAGGGGCCCTCTGGGACCCCCAATCCTGCCTGTTCTAAAAGGTTCTGACATCCAACACATAAAGACAAAGCACACTCTTAATGTGAACTTTAATCAGTGTGCATTGACAGGAAATAAGAGAAAGGATAATAGTTACGCAATGAAACACCTGAAGTTGATAAATGCCTAAAAGGGTTGGCATGAAGCTGGCCCACTGATGCCTGAAAGCCTACCACAAGACCCACAGGAGGGCCTCCCTGGTGGCACAGCAGTTGAGCCCTGTGCTGTGGAGCTGTCGGCAGCACACGATGTGAGTTCGACACCCAGCCGGGGAGAATCCCACATGGTGCGGCAAATCTCTCCTGCCTCACCCGCTGCTCCCCTCAGCAGTGTATTTCTGATCTCCCTGTTCTGCTCCCCACTCTGTCTCTGGTGAACCCTCTCACCACCCCACGCCTCTGGCCTGTACCCCAGCTTGTATGTATAAATAAATAAATCTATATAAAAAAAAAGACCCACAGGAAAGGGGAGAAAGGATTCAAGCAAGGCTGGGATGAAAGAAGCAAAATTTATGTATAATTCAAGGTAATAGCTACCAATATCAGCATCTCCGTGGGTCTCTCACCATGTGTCTCTTATAAGTATCTCTAGATGTCTCAACCCCACTTGTCTCCGCAATGTGCCCCAAGTCCCTGGTGCAATTATAAGCCAAGAAGAAAGCAGGACTTTTTCTTCATGTAGCTCTGCTCCATGTGCCTCAAGTCTCCTTCTCCAAGCCCCTTCTTCCAAGTCTCCTTCATCTTTTCCTCCCTGCTCAGCTCTACCTTTCATTAGGTAGGGCAGGGCATATAACTTCCCCTTTTTAGGGAGATCACACTATAACAAAATGTGAATTCAGTCAAAGTTATTTTATGAATTTGTGGAGAAGTTCTTGCTTTTTATTTTATTTAGCTTGCAGGTAGGTTCTAACAATGAATGAATAATTCTTTCTTAGATTCAGTCTGTGATTAGCCAACGTCTCTTTCACACCAAAACCTCATCTTGCTAAAATAAAAATTTATTAAGGAGGTTTGCATAAGAATACATTTAGCATCCTTATTCTAATACACATAGCACATGGACTACTTAATTTTTACCAAAGAACAACAGTTGACACGTTTTTTTTTACTTGTAATCTATTATCTGCTTGTTCTATCACAGTGTTCTAGCCTCTCATGTCAAAGCCATAAAGAAACATCATGTGATTTCTTTTAGAAGTCATGTGTCTGAGAAAACACAGAATGAAGCATTTCAATGCTATTATTTGAAGATACAGGTCACAAGAGAAAGCAAGTTATCTTTCTTAATGACACCAATGATTGAAGTCAGGGCCCCTGAACTCCACTCTCCACAGTCAAGATCTCTGTAATCTTACCTAAGTTATTTAGTCACCCTGGCACTATTTCCTTATCTGTAAAATGGGAATGATAATGAAGCTGCCTGGCACATGGCAATCTCGCAACAATATTGCTATTAAATTTACTGTCATCAGTATTATAATTCAGGCATTTTTTATGGAAGATGGAAGAGATCCTTTAATAAAACATGATGTACAAGAAAAGATTTTAATAAAGTTTAAATATGTTTAGTCATAATAAAGGGAAGGGAAAAGTTTAATTACACAGAAATCTTGAGAGTGTAATTTGAAGAAAATAGATTATTATAAAAAATGTTCTTATAACCCTGAGGTCTTCAAGTTTCTTTGTAAAATATAAAAAAAAAAAAAGAAGAAGGTAGATAAAGAGTCAAGTAATTGGAGACCAAGTTAAATTCTAATGTATTTAATTTAAACTGGCCTGGTAGATATTGCCAACCCATTACTTTCATAAGGTATAGAATAGAGACATTTTAATATTTCAGGGAAAAGTCTCAAGCTTCTTAGAATGTTTAACATATCAGGTATCGCAAATCAGTTCTGGGGGAAGGGTAAGAGATTCCAGAATAACTGTAAGTCAAGCCAACATGTTGGTCTATATTATATTACTTCTTAAATAATCATTCAAGGAAAATATTACCTTTAGTAATCAAAAGCTTCAACATTTAATTGAAAGTATGCTAGGAGAGCAGCATTTTGGTTTGCAGATTTATTTAATTTCAGACTGACTTATGTTAACTGTAACCAACATATTTATTAAGATTTATGCAGTGTACTATAACTAACTTAGTTTATTTAATGTCTATTGGGTAGAATAAGAAAGAATACTCATAAGCTTTGATAAAATGAGAGCCACAGAAAAAAATTTAAAGGTAAGGAATAAGCATCCTCTAAAAAAGCACGTAATATTATTATACCTATTTTTAAATGAGGAAATTTTGCCTTAAAGATATTTGGTATTTGTGTCGCATAAAAAATAGAAGTAGTAACACCCAAAGCCAGATTTTTTTTACCCAAATAACACTATTGTTACATACCATCCTACAATACCCTCCTAGACACCTGCAATTTATTTTAATTTTATTATTTTATGGAAGTAAATTTTTTTATGTGTCTGTTGGCCATCTCTGTGTTTTCTTTGGAGAAGTGTCTAGTTATCTCTTGTGCCCATTTTTTGACTAGGTTATTTTGTTTTTCTTGTTGTTTTGTATGAGTCATTTATGGATCAGGATAATACTTAGTACATAGTGGTCCTTTATACATGCCAGTAGAAACAATGGATTAAAGAAAGGAGGAGTAAAATTTGTGTGTTTATCATCTGAATCTGGAAAGTTTTGTTCACTACACTGTGATGACTTGATAAATCCTAAAATTTTCTCTCTTGGTTGCTAGTGTCTTAGGCCAGCCAGTCTGCATATGAAGCCAATTAAGTCTTAATTTAAACTTCTGTTTAACTCCCAAGGGCAAAAATCCAGTTGTTCATTCACTTCAATTGGAAAACTTGGTGTATTAATTCGTTAATTTTTTCTTCAGTATTCAACACAAATTTCAATTCCTACAAAGTTCATTTGAGATAAGAGCAGCTATCTCAAAGGATATTTCTGTCCCAGTTTCATTCATAGCTTCACATACATAGAACTTGAGAGAGTTATTGAACAGGCATTCCAGACAAGCTGGTTTGATTCTTCATAATATTTTTCATATATTATAGTATAGCATAGCATAGTCTATTTACATACTGCAACTGTCCCATAGGCTACATTTACTCCATTTTCTCAAGTACAATTACTTAGATTTACTTTCTATAACTTCAAAGGAACAAAATCATTAAATTGTGAAGTGCTAAATAAGGATACAACAGTTGCAACATTAGCATAAACCAGGTAAATATTTGCTAATTCCAATTTTAATATAAAGCCATTTAATCAAACCCCATTTGAAGTTTCTAGTGGAATTACAGGATTTTGTATTCCAGAGAGCTCACTTCCATATATCTTAAAATAATCAGATATGCTGCAGATGTGATGATTTTCTTTTCAGTATGTCATTAGAACCTAATCCAGAGAAAGTATACATCATAATCCCCTCATTCCAAGGAACTGAAAAAGTTTAAAAGAAACAAAAATAAACTAGACAGGATTCATGCCAAGAAGAATTTAGGAGCCAGAATTTGAGGGAGGGGAGATGAAAAAACAAAATCCACAAAGAAAAGCACATGTGACTTGGAGACAACACATGGCATATCATTTTGACTAGACAATCTAGAGAAAAGGGAAAGAAATTGTTTCAACTTTCAAGTCTTAGGACACTGAACCTTAGATTTTAATGTACAAGTGTAAATTATTTCTCTTATTAACTATTTATGGTGAAAATAGTTTTGCCTGACAGACTTTGATCAGTCTTTTCCCAAATTCTAGGCATTTGAAACGTAGATAGTATTTTATAAAAAACCTGGCAAAATAAAGAACTTGGGCTTTCTCCTTGGATAACAGACTGCAAAACAGCTGCTTCTCTGAGGCCCAGTTTCAAGTCCTTCTGATAAGCAGGAGAGATCCATCTTTACAAGCTACACATAGTTTGGACTTCCCATCAAGAATTATCTGAAAATAATGTATTTTACCAGGTGTAAAGTGGCCATATTCTTTTTGATAAGAAATTCCAGAAAATATTGAGATTAGAGGATAGCCTGTAAATAAAGTCATATTCTCATTGTAGATTTTTTTTTTAAGATTTTTCTTTTTTATTTATGAATTCAAGCTGGGATACAGGCCAGAGGCATGGGACGGTGAGGGGGTTCACCAGAGACAGAGCGGGGAGCAGAACAGGCAGATCGACCGAAATACACTGCTGAAGGGAGCAGCGGGCGAGGCAGGAGAGGTCTGCCGTGCCATGTGGGAATCTCCCAGGCCGGGCAAGACCACTGGCGTCGCCACTGCCAACACCTCCACAGCCCAGGACTTAACCACTGCGCCACCTGGAAGGCCCTTATTCTCATTATAGTAACTATTTCCTGAAGACTCACATGTAATAAATAAGGCAAACAAATCATCCTATGGTAGTGAGACTGCTCACCAAACAAAAATAATTCCACGCCTATAACAAGCTTTTCCAAGCAGTTAGTGTTCTTTGTACTTTTATAATCCGAAATTCAGCCACACAGTTATTGATAAGAAACTCGGAATGAACATATTGAAGCAACAAATTTCAAATGTCTCCTTCCATGTCCCCTAAGTCCTTAGTACAAGTCCAAGGCCAAGAAGCCACTGAGGCTTTCTTCACATCTCTCTCTCTTTCATGTGCCTCTTCCAGGTTTTCTTCTTGTTTTTTGTTTATTTTGTTTTATTTTTCCTAAGTCCTTCTCCCAGCCTTTTTCTCTCCTTCCTTTTTATAGCTTCTCCTTCATGCTCAGCTCCACCCTTCCTTGGGTGGGGCAGGGAATCTAGACCCTCTCTTTTTTGTGGCTATCACACTGTACGGAGACAGTGTGAGAGACCTGTGGGGCGGCTGCCAGTGGCAGCCTTTATCCTGACTTGTATTTTGATTTTGCTATTTTCTATCCAGACTTGCCTAATTCTTTCTGCCTCTTTCCTGTAGGTCCCCACAAGGAGGTGCCTTAGAATTAGTGACAGGTTTAAGGGCCTCAGCAGTCCTGCTTCGGGCCAACCCTGTTTGGTTGGGCATTTACCCACTAGAAATGGATAATTTAGGGTGTTTCAAGGGAAAATTATTTTAACTATATTTTTCTCTTCTCTCAATTGCTCACTAATTGTATCAAAGTTCATTCTGTTGAAGGTCTTATGCACTAGAGTATGTTTTATATTTATGCAGTGGATGGCAGAACCCATTTAGAGCAAGCAGGTTTGGCAGTCCTGAGGTCCCTTCATTCTACCCGCTAACATCTCTAAAATATCTTGACTTTTCATGTCTCTTTCCATGTCCTCCAAACTCCTGGCACAAGTCAAAAGCTGAGAAGCAAGTGGAACTTTTTCACATGTCTCTCTGCTCCATGTGCCTCCTTCTGTCTCTCCTCCAAGTCCTCTCCCAAGTATCCTCCTCACTGCTCAGCTCCACTCATTATAGGTGGAGCAAGGAACATGGAAACCCCCCATTTGATGAAGCTTACCCTCTGTAACAATACCACATTCTGTCTAACAGCCCTCTCAGAGGCGGGTGGCATCCAGATATTTTAACTACATGATTCCATGCTTTCTCTTCATCACTGCTGCATTCTTCCTCTCTTTGAAAGATTGTAACCGAGATCTGACTTCATTGGTTAGTCAGGATGCACAGGGAAGCAACAGTGCACTGTTTATTTGAACAATTTGTTTCTGGAGTATCTTCTTGGACACACGTCCTGTTTCACATGTTGACAGTCCTTCCCCATCACATCCAGTTCTGCAGTGTCCTTGTAGACATGCTGGAACTGTCACTTGCCCATGCTCTCCATGGCTCCTTGCCCTTCCCCCACCTTTGGATCTTCTTCATAATCAACCCTTGTTATAAAAGAGAATTTTAGATTTCTAATCTCTGAAATAATATGTTTCCATTTATTTTTACACCACATCTTCTAATAATTGTTTATTGGGCTGTCATGGGCCAAGAATGCTTTAGGAATCTTCTTTTTAGAGGAATGACTTCAGCTTATATTTGTGATACTTCAGGGAATTCACAGTTACTTTTGGGGGTAATGCAATATAATTTTCTAAATACTTCCTCTATAAAAGTATATCTTACCAAGCACTGAGAGGTATTGTTGTGAGATTAAATAAATAATAGATTGTTTAAACTTTAAAAAGGTAGATTACTGATTTATTTTGCTTGAAATGATTAATATTCCTTCCAATATATCTACCTGAATTTAAAGAAGAGACTTAGGTTTCTCATATAATTTAGCCTGTAAGCTATTATAATCTTTGAAGAAAAAAATCTTGAATCTAATACATACATATTTATTTATGTCTTCTGTGAAAACACTACATATAATGTTAAAATATTTAAAATTATCATATTTTATCAATAAAAAATATAAAAGTCAAAGGAAAGTTTCTTCAACTCTACTTTGTAGAAAAGCTGAAGGGTCTGAAATTGCCTTTAGGTGGTTTATTTAGAAGTGATAGCAAAATGCTTAAAAATATGATCTCCTTCTTTGCTGAGACTGTAAAAGATAATCTTAAAGAGGCACTCACAAAATACAAGTTCCTTCTCTGGGAAAAAGAATCATCACCCTTGTTATCCCGTGAAAATCCATCTTCTCCTTTTCAACTGAGATGAAGACGATCTGTCCTTCCCATCAGGTGCCATCTGTGTCTAAATGAGGCTGTTACTCTAACTCAAAGCAGACTTGCAAGAATAAAATAATCAATCTTCATCATATTGCCACCCTTTCGACAGTTAATTTTCTAGAGTAATTTGTCATTGTGAGGAGCACAAGATTTCTCTGAATTTGTGTCAAAGGTTATTGACTGAATTGTCACCTCATCTTTTCAGTCAATCTATAAATATGGGAAGGTTTGGGCAGAGGCTAATGGTCTTCTCTCTGAGTGGATGAGATTGTTCCAGTTAGGCAGTTGATAAGAAGAAGAAATATCTATTGTTTCATTAATTTCTTGTGGTAGCATTGATTTAGCTTTAATCTTAGAAACATCACTTAACCTTACAGTGCTTTATTTATATATATATATATATATTAAAAACAGGGCAAACTTGTCAAGACTATATTCTAGTTTCCTCAAAAGGTAATCTATATGTTAAAATTTATATCACAGTTTTATGAGCATAACCTTATATTTTCCATAAAAATGAGGGTAAACTATTTTTATTTAATTTCCATATTATTTTAGTAACTAACTTTTTTGAGGAAGAGCCTTGTCATCTTTACACTCATAGTAATTTTCAACTTCAGGTCAGATTCTCATTTCTTGTTTGTATGCAGATTCTGATATTGGGAACATGTCTAGTAGCTTCATGGGGAATTTTGTCTGGTTTGTTGATCTGGTACATTTTGATGTTCATTTTTTTTTTATCATGAACTATCCATTCAAATCCCTGTTATAGTGCTTCCCCCTTAATATTGAGTGTCGGGAGGGATGTTGGTAAAATCAGATCACATATTTATGGTTAAACACTAATAAAACATTTTACTGGATATTTTCTTACACTGGTAAATGTAGAATAAATTAGTTCAAATCACATCTAGCCCTGAAATAAAATTGGATTTTTTTAAGTAGCTTTGTGTTATACAATCTTCAGGTGTTCATAACTGAGAATCAACATGTATATATACTACATTATTGTATTTTATAGATATCCATTTTTCTTACTGCTATAAGACATATCGTGGTAATGGTAAGAACAGCAACAACTACAGTACATAAATATAGTTGTTGTGTTCTTTGTGTCTTCTGTACAGTGCTCTGAATGCTTTATGTACTTAATAGGAATAAAAACTCTTTTTTTTCATTAAAAAAAAAAACCTAGGAGGATGAAATAAACTAAATAATGGAATCTCAAAGATGCTTTGTATTTCCTATTCCTTGTAACCAGTGAATTTGTTGCTTTGAATTGCAGAAGGAACTTTGCAGATAGAATTAAGGATACATTTTGCTAGCTATTTTGTTGTTAACATTGATTTACAACACTGTATAATTTGGGAGGCTTTAAATAGATTATTTGGGTGATCTTTTTAGAAGTGGAACAGGAATGGATCAAAATGATGTGACTAAAGAAGATTCAGGGGAGACTGGCATGCACTGTTAACTTGGAAGATGGAAGAAGGCCATTTGCCAAGAAATGTAGTTGCTTCTAGAAGCTAGGAAATAACCCTCAGCTGGCAGTTAGCTAGGTAACAGAGACCTCAGTTCTACTGTATGAGTGGGCCTCAGTTCTTGACTATGGCTAGTAAAGAAGTCAAAGTCACATTCAGGTAAAGCAAAGCAGCAGTTCATATAGTGACTATACCTGGGGGAGGGTGTCTGAGTGGGCAGCATCCATGGAAGAAGAACTGTGCCAAAAGGCGAGAGAATTTTAGCTTAAATGGAGTGTGGGGTTGCTTGCTCTATCTCATTCCAGAAAAAAGATGTTACTGGGTCCATTCTTCATCCCTCCATAGGGATGAGGGAGTCTTGGTCCTAACCCCAGCTACCTGCACACAGACCCTGGCCCTATCAGCCCCTGCAGGTTGGAACAGGTGTCTGCCTTACCCCTTGTACCTTTCAGGGGCTTCTTGGGTCCTCCCACGGTGTTGCATATTGGTCCCTGCAGGTTTTTCCTGAATACCATTAATTCTTTGTCAGTTATCTTAGGTACCACTCCCTGCCCTAACTACCTAACCCTGCTTCACAGGGAACTGAATTCTCTAAGAAACCGAAATCCCAAGAAAACAAATTCTTCCCAGAGCCTTCAGAAAGGACTAAAGTCCAGCTACTCTCAGGTTTTAGCCTGGTGAGACCCAAAGGATCTACTGACCTAGGGGACTATATGATAAATTCGTGTTGTTTGAGTCATGTGTGGTAATTTGTTAAGGCACCAGTAGAAAACTAATAGGAAGATAAATAACATCTCAGTTTTGCTAATGCAGAGACTGAATTGGGACACAATTTTTAAAAAATTATCTGTTCTTAGTTGAATGCTTGGCATTGATAAGCAGTACTTAAGGTGTTTGTAAAATGAATGAAAAAGTAAGTGAATAAATGGATTTTCGTGTGTTCTTCTCAAACCATCATCAATTTAATTGTTTTTTGAACTAGGCTTTTTCCTAATAAATATTTTAACTAGCCAGATATTCTACCCACCTATTCTGCATATGTCACTGCTCCGAGTTATATAAGATATAATGCCACAAAAAAAATGGGTAAAATATATCAAAGAGCAAAGAGTGCCATCAGAGGTAAATAAGAGTATACATGAATTGTTCAAGCCTAAAGTAAATGCAATATTTAATATTGTGCCTTTGAAATTCGAACATATTTACATTTTTCTTGACCTACTCAATTTCAACCAAGATGAAGTGAACTATCCTCCTCTGTTTCTTACCCGGAGAGTGATATTTAGTGTTTTCTATGAAAAAATGGCTCAATTAGTACTTTCTCCCTGCAATCCAGAACATCTTCATTTGTGATTTTTGATTTAAAACTATTTTGGCGACTATTATATATTTTCTCTATCCATGGCACCTAACCATCAATGGCATACCTGTGGAGAAAAAAATTGTTATACTTCCATTCCTGTTATCCAGGAGAATGACTACCTGTCTATTTAAAGTGCCCCAACTTCTTTCCGCATAGTTAATTTCCATATATCATACAGCCTGGAAGTTAGAACACACTTCACATATATTACTGAAGCAAATCTATACCCCAGCATCAGTTGGACGATGACAGAAAGGAATGGTTTATATGTCACCTTAAGCATTGTGCAACACATTTAGTCTACAGAATTTCCAGACTATCACATACATAGTGCTCAAATTTGGTGAAAATCTCCCCAGATTATTTAGAAGAATATGGCAATAGACAAAATGTTCTCTTTATGCATATAATTTAGATGATTTCAGAAAAGTTTGAGATAATTTCGTTTTTTAAAAAAAGACACCTAGGGCCTCCCTGGTGGCGCAGCAGTTGAGTGCTGCGCTGTGGAACTGTTGGCAGCTCGCGATGCGAGTTCGAAGCCCAGCCAGGGAGAATCCCACCTGGTGCGGCAGACCTCTCCTGCCTCGCCCACTGTTCCCCTCAGCAGTGTATTTCTGATCTGCCTGTTCTGCTCCCCACTCTGTCCCTGGTGAACCCTCTCACCTCCCTACGCCTCTGACCTGTACCCCAGCTTGTATGTATAAATAAATAAATATTTTAAAAAGACATAAAAAAGGACAACTAGAGAGACAGAAATGAACTTAGTCTTGTAGTATGTATAAATTTAACTAAGCATAAACAAAGAAAGTAGATTACTCAGATGAGAGAAGAAGATGGATCAAAATAGGTAGTAGAAAAATGCAAATCATTTTGAGGGAATCCCATGTAGACCAGCTTAAATAAAATTAATTGCAAATTCATGGGAATTATCTGGAATAAATCTGAAAAGTTGTATCAGCGTCATATTCTTCAAAAATGTTGAATGTCAAATGAGGAACTTGAATTCACTCTCAATCTGAAGTCATCCAGTTTATCAAAAGTCTTTTAAAATGAAAATGTTTTTAAAAAGTGTTACTAAAATGTATTTTTAAATGAGTAACATTTTAATTCATAATGACTGATTTCTAAAGGAAATATAATTCCATTCAAATAACTTTATAGCATAAATGTACATATACAAATTTACAAGTAGTAAAGTGATAGATAAGCATAATTCTTTATCTATTTAAGACATGATTTCAAGAGTGCATAAGAATTATATGAATGAGAGTATAATTTGAATAGGAAATGGCTGATGAGAGATTATGTATTCAGCAATAAATTGTATTTTAGGTAGATATTTATGGATGTAAGAAGGTTCAATATTTGTCTATTAAAACCTTGCTGCTTGGTATTTTGATTGAATATTCTGTTGAGATCAGAACCTCAGGTTTAAGCTTGCACTTCAGGTCTCTAAGGATTAACCTGGTGATGAAAAACCAAAATCCCACTCTAGGAAAACTGACAACATATTGTGACCAATTGACTGAGGTGAAATAAATTGGCTCTTTGTAAAATGCCTGTGGTGAAAATTCAAGCATACGATGTAGATGTATTGCAAAAAAAGGGGGAAACAAGATGAAACATTTTTTTTTTCCATCAAAACAAGTCTAGCAATTTAAAAAAATCTTGGAGATAAATGTAAATTTCATGCTTCAAGGAAAAATCTAATGAATGGTTAACATTCTCTTTCATGAGATAGGCTTGGGTTCACTGTTGATACAGAGCTTAAGAGAATAGACACTGTAAGTTAACTCTACATTAACCTTATTTGAAGATAGAAAATGCTCTCTCAACTTATTTATTTTTCTGTTAGTTTTGAGAAAGAATTCCTACAGAGAAAGATGGAATAAAATGTCACTTTCAAGATTATTTAATAAAGGCATCCAGAATAATCAGAATGAATTGCAGTCATGAGTTACATTCCCTGTTAGTTCACTGAAATTTTGGACATGCTATAAATGTTTATTATATTGATTAAAGGTTACAATGATTGCACATGTGTTTGTTTTTAAGCTGAAGCACTATTTTAACTAGTTGGAGTGATTTTCAGAACACACAGTGTGAGTTCCAGATGTAGAAGGAATTGATTACCATAACTGGTTTAGCCCATCACTAAAACTTAGTATATTTCTATCTTTTAGACTGTTTGGAAGTCAAATTGCTGTAAGAGAAGGGTAAGGCATTAAGCTGCAGTAAGAGAAAGGTAAGGCATTAAGCTTCTGTAACAGAAATCTGATAATACTCAAGACTCAGCTCTCTGCATGACATACATATTATCTGCCTTCCTACTCTTATTTCTTCATAACAACCTTGTTCTCACAATAATCTTCTGCCCTGAATTCTCTTCTCCTCTTCTTCCTCCTTCCTTCCCTAGTTATCTTGAAGTTTACTTCTGGGAGAACCAGGAGATATGTGCAATAAGTGTCTGTTACTAAGTAGAATCCAATTACTAATATGAGCCCCACAATTTATGTTAGTATTAGACAGACCAAATTAATAGAGTGTTGGAGAAGAATGCCTTTGTAACCAAGTTTTAGGCAGGTCCCTCTGAATCCTTTATTCAATTAGGCCTCAACCTTTAGGCTTCAGTATTAGTAATGTTGGTCTTGTATTGGCCCACTTTTAGAAAGAATTCTGCTAAGTGAGTTGAGTAATAATCTTGCCTGGCTGTTGAATAGATTTACTCAAAATTCCCCTTTATTCTTGATGTTTCCACTTCCAAATTCCCAACCTATTCATTGGCTATCAACACCACTTGTCTTTGCTGAATTTGGAACTAAACTCAGGTCTACACTGAGACAATTTTCCCCCAGTGCAATAGTTCTTGAATATGTTCTCTTTTTTACATGTTAATTACTATTTAGTTCTGACTGTCTTTAACAGAATACAAATAGCAGAATCCAGATTAACAAGAGCACAATACTAGAGCTACTTCATACAATTCATCATTAGAGTGGAATAATCCAAGGCACAAAAACAATGTTGAGCAAGGCATGTGGTCTAATGTCCTCACCCATGGAAGAACAGAACTACACATTTTGAAGACTTAGCCAAGCTGTCAGTAAATAAATCTCTAAATATTTGATGTTTGTTTAGCCAACTTTACTATATAGATTATGAAAAGTATTTTTAGCCCAGTTTTAAAATAAAAGTCTATTTTATTATTTCAATTCAATCATCATACAGGAATTGCCAAATCTTAACCGATGGTTAGAAGATTAAAACAACTTGAGGATGAATTAGCATATAAAATTAAGAGACAGAAATATGAATAATTTTCTACTTATTAAGGGTTACTAGTAAAGATAATAAAAATAAGAAAGATATTAATTAACTAAACAAATAATATTTTCCAAGCCATTTTTGTTGGAAGAAAATATATGAATGTATTTATTACAGGATTATTTCTCTGAATTACATTTTTGCCTATATAATCTAAATTCAATTTTATGTTTACTAGAATAACTCCAACAGAGTGTGATATGTTGGGCTGCTTCCCAGGTTCAAATCCTCACTCTGATTATCTAATAAATGCTGTGTCTAATTATTCTTGAGGCTTTATTTTTCAGTTAACAGACCTAATAGACAAACTTTTTCATCCAGTGTCAGAAAAGACATCAATTATTTTTTCCATTTTCAATCCATTAAAAGTGAGTAACAGGTCTAGCCCACATTCAAGGGCAGAACACTACAAAAGGATGTGAATAAAAGGAAGTAGGGGACATTTAGGGTTATTTTAGAGACTGCCTGCTACACACTGGGAGTTAGACTACAATTAGGCAACAATTTAAAATTTAGAGGGAATATGGTGGATAGATTTGGACTTTTAGCAGTCACTTCAATTCTCAACCATCAACATCTAAAATGTATATGTTATAATGAAATGTTACTTCAATTTAAAAACAAATAAATGAAACATTCAGAGAGAATATGTTTTTCCAAGCTAGTATTCTATGCCCCCCAAAACAACTGTGTAATGGAATTTTCAGATTTGCAAGATTTCAAATGTTGCCTTTCATGAAACTTCTTATTTTGTGGATGATGCTGTGGTTGCCCAATCCAACAAACTTCACAGAGATGAAGACACTGATTGTCCAGCTTCTGGGAACTGGCTACCGACTCACACTGAGATGTCTTTCTTTAGAAATTGTCCTTGACTGAGGAAGTGTTCTTACCTAAAGTCCTTTTCCCCCAAGTTTTATGACTGATAAATGAGGGAGAGTACCAATGCTAAACCACCAATCTTCAATTTGCAACAACTCTGAATGGCAGTGCAATACCAGTTCCAGAGTTCCTGTCTGGATCAGCTGAGACCTAAGTTCTGAGTTGTATTTCAGCTTCTCATCCTCAACCAAGCCCTCTCACTCTGTCACAAGTGTTCCTAAGGGCATTCCTAATAAGCTTCTTGCATACAACTTTCCTTCTTGAGACTATTTCCTTTGGAATCCAACTAAAAACAATTCTATCAAAAGTGGTTGAGGAGACAGAGAATAAATGAGGGTTTAGAGTTAGATCATGACCAGCTGCCTAGCAACAAGAATGGCGTCATGGGTAGTAATTGGAGAGATAATAGCAACCAGCATATTATAGCAATGGATTTTTTTAAATGTATATTGATTGTAAAATGGGATGAGAAATCAATTAAAGAAAATGCACCAGCAGGTATGCTATCTCAAGCATTTGATGGGTTCTGAAGAGGTAGTTATTATAATGACAATAGAATAAGATAGCATTTTTTCAAGTTATTAATTCATTGGAGAAAGAAAATAAGGTTCACATCTGCCAGTACCAGAAGCCAAAAAAAAAAAAAAAAAGCTAAAATCAAACCTAAGACCTAATCCTAAACAAAGTAAAGTTCCAGAGAAGGTTAGTTTGTCAACTCTGACAACTTTATTTTTTCAAAATTAGAGATTTTTCCAGATTAGGAAAGAATTGAAAACCTAAAGTTTTGGTGAGACACCTGGGATGAAACAGTCAAATCCTTGAAACCTGAGTTTCCCCTAAATCCCTAAGGCCTTAAAGGTGGCTCACTCTTTTCCATTAAAAGTTTGTACTCACACATTTTTAGAGTTGATACAGAAACCTCTGACCTTTAGTGCTACACACATTCTCCATTTCCACTGATCTTCCTTTATTGTGCAAAAATACAAGGTCAACTGGAATATAATCCAGACAGAACACAATCCAGAGATATGAGTTCCTGTTAAAAAATGGAAAGTACTAGACAAAAAAAAAAAAAAATTAGAGGATATAGCAGACACATACTCATAAGAATATGTATGGTTGTGAAACATGAAGTGGTAGGTCAAGTTTGTTGAGGAATGTAGTCAGATACAAAGAATTTATTTATGCTGAGACTACTCTCCTCCTTAAGAAAAACTGATCCATGAAAAGAAAAGCTGAACTTGTTTTATAATGATTCAGTCAGAACACAAGCTGAAAATATATTGCTGATGCAGAACAGTCCCACTCAGAACACTCCTAAAAACTGCAATGTGGGAAGTAATCCTAGTGGGAGGAACTTTGGGACTGTACTGGATATTCCATGTTACTTAGAAAAAAGAAGTTGTCTAAGGTTAAAAAAGTTGTCCATGGTGCAAAATGATGTTATTTCTTGTTAAGTATACTAGAAAAGTAAAGACTGCTAATGAGCAACTAGGAGTTCTGGAAGAAGCATGTGATTGAACCTATATGAATGATCATAAAGTGTAAAGATTTTTGTATTACATGCCAGTAAATACTCACTATAAAAGAGGCACCAAATGATCAGTTAGACAGAATTTCTTAGTCCATTGACATAAACCAGCCTTGGTTTTTGTACATTCCTAACATACCACAATGGATTTGTGAGTAAAGTAGTCATGATGGCAGAGATGAAGACTATTCATGAACCAAACAACATGAGATCCCACACATCAAAAGCTGATGTAGCTACCACTAAAACAAAGACCATTTCTAAATCCCAATATGGTAACATTTCTTTGAATAAGTCACTTGGTGGCAAGTTGATTTCAGGGAACTCTACTCTGAAAGGAACAGCTATTCATCTAGACAGAAATCAACATATATTCTTGGGATGTATTTGCTTTGTCTTCTTGTAGAACATCAATTAACTTCCAAGGAGGAACTACTATCCTCATGAAGTGACTATTGAAAATTTCTTCAAAGTGAAAATTTAAATCAAGGAGGAACACATAGAACTATCAGTGATCAGAGTTTCTACAGTTTCTAGCAAAAAATAAATGAAAGGAATGCCCAAAATTGTAATTAAGGAAATCCAAAGTGACCAATATGCAAACTTCTTAAAGAGAAGTCATTCCAGAATGGAGTTGAACTGAGTCCTCCAGAAGACCTCTTACAAAATGTTATAGGAAAAAGATCAGGCTACAAAATTTTCTGTGTATAAAGACGGATGGAACTATATTTATTTGAAAAATCTTGGTAAGAAATATATCAAAACAAGTATTTCTTGTATTTCTCTATATAATTTTTTCTATTTCTAAACTTACGCCTTGCCTTTTTCATAAGTGGATTTGCTGAACTCAGCTCAGTATAATATATATATATATATATATATATATATATATATATATATATAAAGAGAGAGAGAGAGAGAGAGAGAGAGAGAGAGACCAATTGTTACTCCAACTCAGCAAGATAGAAAATAACTTTATTCTTGCTTGTTTCTGAGCATAATCAGTGTCTCTGAGGGGTTAAGTAATTTGTTCAAAGTTACCCAAGAGACTTAGCCACAGTTTAAACCAGAAAGTAGTACTGTTTATAAGTGATTTTTTTTCTCTGTTTTCCAAACTTTCTCTAATATGGTTAAGTTGATCTTGTATTGAAAATAAATTTGTAAAATAAGAAAAAATAGACTTGCTAGCTGTGCAATACATATTCATTGAATTTTCAAGTGAAACAGCAACACGAATTATCATTCGAGATACTCTGGTTCTATTTTAAAGAGTCCAAGTTAAATTTCATGCCAAGAACTTGTGTTTTCAGCCTAAATTGTCCATATAATTTTAAACAACTATATCATTTTCACTCCTTTATCTAATAGCTATGAATCATTGTGTTTAACAATTTTGTTACTTACATTTTAGAGCTGGCTGAAGAGATCCTTCTTTAAACAATATTTTTTTTTGTATCAAATAGATACATAGAGCTTTCCATAACAGTAGAAAGCAATCTTTTCAAGGTAAAGAGGAAAATTTTGTCATAATAGAAAATGTCATAGCTGTTCGTTCCACTGATAACACTGGTCAACAGTGAGATCGTGTCCGACTTAAAAAGGCCCTAATCTGTAGTATCTTGGTGTGCTGAACATGAATATAACCCTGAAAATTTTTTATTAGCTCTTGGTCTGAAGATATTTCATATACTTCATTTTATATGTTTCACCGTGTCAATTTATCCAGTAGGACTGCAACAACACCCTAAATCAGCCTAGAATGATGCAATATTGCATCGCATTGCATAATACCATCATGCTCACATCATCCAGAGTTGACTGCATCATTTTCTAATGCAATGCAATACTACTGCCAGGCAGCTGCTGAAGTAAGCTGACGGCAGCAGTGCACTAGATAAAGCCCTGTCGGAAAGGTTGAGCATCGAAAATATTTCAGACTTTGTGCGAGACAGTTGAAGCTACTGTTCCATAGAACTGTTATTATTTTATCCATTTAGGCACAATACAGAATAGTAATGCCTCAAAAGTGCATTAATAGCATGGACAATTTCTGCTATATTTGTGGGGAAGTGACATTTGGCAACCAGAAGAAAAGTATCACTTCTCAAGTGATATTTCTTTACTTCTTTACTTCTGATGCAAGGTTGGTGACCAAGACAAGCCTTGGGCCCTGTATATATGCTGTGCTACATGTACAACACAGCTTTCACAGTGGTTAAATGGCAAAAGACCATCAAAGCCATTTGCAGTTCCCATGGTGTGGAGACAGCCAAGCAACCACATAAAAGACTGTTACTTCTGCTTGGTTCCTCCTCCAGTAGAATAACGAAGCAAAAGAAGTTGAGAATAGTCTACCCAAACATTCCGTCTGCATTGAGATGACCAGTTCAACAACTTGCTTCAGGGTGATGCGAAAAAAGGATGGAATGCTTTTCGCCTCAGGTCTACAAACTTTCTTGGGAATGTTAGGGCAGAAAACTACAAGGAACTAGTAGAAGACATGCTGATGCAGAATCAGAAACTTGCCTGTAATATGTCTCTAAAGATCCGCTTCCTTCATTCCCATCTGTATTTCTTCCCTGAAAACTGTGGTATGGTTACTGATGAACATGGAGAACGTTTTCGTTAAGATATTGCATCAATGGAATAAAGACAACAGGAAAAATGGTCCACTACAATACTGGCTGACTACTTCTGTACACTCCCCAGTGATGTTCCTGAACAGCTGTATAAGAGACAAGTGAAGAACTCTAAGAAGTAGTGTATGACTTGATTTTTTTTTGCAGGTATTAACCATAGGCCTATTACTATTGGCACGCATTTCGTGATGTAAACATTTATTTATTGCAGATTACAAAAAACCTAGAGCCAAAATTAGAATTTGACCATCATATTCGTGTTGAGAACATACAAATTGATAAGAAATGACTAATTTTATTTCAGTAACATGACTTTTGTAAAAATTTGTTGCCCAGTGATTGGCATGCATTTCGTGATATAAACATTCTTTCATTGCAGATTAAAAAAAAAAAAAAAACTAGAGCCAAAATTAGAATTTGACTGTCATATTTGTGTTGAGCACATACAAATTGATAGGAAATGACTAATTTTATTTCAGTGATATGACTTTTGTAAAAATTTGTTGACCAGTGTAATTATCCACAAATTGACAAATGCTTGGTTCCCCATTTTGAAAATTCTTCGATGGCAAAAATTGACATGTACATCCTCAAATTCTAAGCCTACTTTAGAAATTATAAACGAAATGAAATGAGAGATCAGAACAACAAAGTGTTTGGAGGAAGGAGAGGTCACTGCTTAGAGTGGGTTCAGGCTCAGTATCTCAGAGGAGAGAGATTATTTCATCAAGGTCTAAAAACATAGTGTTAAGAGAAGAATAAGAAAAGAAGGTAAGAAGAATTTTAAGGTAAGGTAAGCCACCGGGGAATATTAATAAGAAAGGGAATATTTTGATAAAATGGGTAGGCCCTAAAGGCCAGAAAGAAAGAAGTCACATTGTGATGAAAATATGACATGGGGCTTCCCGGTGGTGCAGCGGTTGGGCGCTGCGCTGTGGAGCTGTTGGCCACAGGCGATGCCGGTTCAAGGCCCAGCCGGGGAGAATCCCACATGGTGCGGCAGACCTCTCCTGCCTCACCCGCTGCTCTCCTCAGCAGTGTATCTCTGATCTGCCTGTTCTGCTCCCCGTTCTGTCTCTGGTGAACCCTCTCGCTGCCCCACGCCTCTGGCCTGTACCCCAGCTTGTATACATAAATAAATAAAAATTCTTTGAAAAAGAAAAGAAAATATGATGTGACAGAATGGATGTCTAGAACAGGACTATTGAAGAAATTAATGGCTTGGGGGAGGTTGCTTTGTTTTGTATACTGAATGGAGCTATTGAGGAATTTTAGCAAAGCTGCAATATGAAATAGTTTTTGAAGGGGAAAAATAAGCAAACTACTAAATAAATCAGAAGAAAATATAAGCTTGGGATTGAGAGACAGAAAAGAAAAAAATGACTCTCAGATTTTCTCATTTTACTCTTATTTTTGTCCATTATTAGACATATAAACCCTTTGTGATAATCAGATAAAAGGCATCTGTGTGTGCGTGTATGTTTGCTGCAGTTAAGACATTTTCAGTTTTAAAAATTACAGCAAAAGATATCTTCCTATTCTCACTGAACTTGTTTTAGTGGATGTATTTATTTTCAGCATTTAAAATTAACTCCTGAACCTATATTGTAGTGAAAAGCCAAAGAAACTCAATAAAATAGGTTATTTTTTGACTACTTTCCCTTTTCCTCCTTTTTTCATTCTATTTTTTAAAGTCTTTCAAAACTCATTTACTGGAAAATGTCTAACAAATCTGATGGCATAGGTGTGACTTGGCCTTGTCCTCTACTATCTTGAGGGAATCCACCTTTTCCCTTATTCCCTCATCCAATTAAGCACCATCTTTCCCTTCTCATACCTTAAATGTTTACCTTATTTGTTGTGATCACTCTGTTGATGCAGAATGGACCCTGTACAAGATTTGATTCAGATGTCAAGACTGATGGCACCACACACAAACCAAGAGGACATAAAATGTGTGAATTACAGAATAAGGCTTTCTGGGCCTTATTTATGACAAGATACCCATGTAGGTCTGAAAACAGCATGAGAGAGCAAAGAAAGGAGACTAGCTAGGGTTTTGTTTTTTTGTTTTTCCTTAATTGCAGTTGGGTTATAGGCCAGAATGAATGGTCCATTGTGTGAACAGGAGCTTGTGTCATTTGATTTGCCTGCCAGAGCCAAAGGAGAAAATACCAAACAAATCAACTTTCTCAGATGTGGGACACAAAGCTAATATATGACTTAAAAACTGTTATCAGTCAAGCCACAAAACTGAAGTCAAACGCTTTTATAGATTATGAAATACCATCATCTCTCATTTCTACTATTGTCATAGTCCTCAATTCATTTTCCTTTCTCTGATCTATGCAACATTCCAATCCATCTTTAACTATCATTCCAGTCTTGTACACATGCAAATCAGTTGACGCCATGAACATGTTCAAATTTTTTCATTGGTTTTGCATCGCTAAGTAGTAATTCTCCAATGTTCTCATTGAGAATCAGGAACTGAATTCTAGGGACAGAGGAATACTCAAAATGTCTGACTACAGGACAAATATTTTTTAAATATATTGTTTTAGATTTAATAACATGTCACTTTTATCTTTTACTACAAGTAATCATATGCATTTTAACATTAAAATAACCTCCCACACAGCAATCTAAAAATAGACTAAAAATGTATAGTACTCTTATACCTCCCTACAAAAGTCACCATATTAATTCTATAGCTTTTAAGATTTAACCCAGCATACACTGAAGGCATGTATACTTTATTTGAGAAGCATAACTTTACACTATAGAATCTAAAGGTTCCTGCTTGATATAGGAATTCCTTCACCATATGAGTCCATACCTACCCTCAGTAGTCATGATGACCCTTAGTCGTCAGGCTTTGCCTCTCCAATCATACCCAAGAAGGTTTTCACTTGTTGTAACACACTTGTTGAAACACAGTAACACACCTCCAGCCCCTCATGTTCCACTATGTATGGCTCCCATAGTGCTCCCTCTGTCTGAAGTGCCCCGCATCCTCCGGAGCCTCCCTAAGACACATCTCCGCTTTGGGAACCTGGTATACTCAAATTTTCATACTAAGAACTTTAGTCTCTCTTTGCACTGGTCCCCTAGAGATGTTTCTTTGAACATTTCACACTTACAAATTATAGCAAGGATCATTTTGCTTTGTAATTTTTGCATTTCTACTTCCCAAAAGTTTGTGTGGACAGTGAGAGTGTCCTTTCAATTAGAGGGGCTGGTGCTGCACAGTAATTGCTCAATACACTTTTATTACACAAATGAAGAAATATTCTTGAAGTGATATTTATAATAACTCTTGCTGCTCTTCCTTTTAAATGTGCTAAAAGAAACATCTCTAAGAATTACATGATTAAAATTCCTAATATACTCCATATGAAAGTTAAGTATAGTTAAAATGACAGAGTGCATTCGTTTTAAAGAGTATTATAAGAATGACCTGGAAAGGAAAAAAGAAAAAACAAAACTCAACAACAGGACAGCAAAAAGAGGAAGTAACATAAGAATTCAAGGGAAAAAGAAACATATGAACCAAAAAAAAAAAAAAAAGAAAACCCTCTCTGTGAAAAATTGTGGTCAAGGAAATTCACACACTTTCAAGGCTGAGTGGGATGGGAGGGGACAGAGAATTTACATAACTCATGAGGAGCAAACTGGGGCAGGAGAGAGGCAAAAATATTTAAATATGAAACAAGTCCATTAAAATGTAATTATATTTGCTGATAAGAGGACAGTGGGCTTCAGGTGGTCAAAAAGATAAGCTGAATGCATGATTATGAGTGTGTGTGATAAGAATATGTAAATAAAAGATGAACATTTTGCTATTGGTTATAAGTGATAAGTTGCTAAATCTTTATCCAAGTTGATTTGTGTACTGTGTCCCCTTCCCTGGACCACTGGGATTGTGGAACCTGGGACATTTTTTCTTTTTCATGAGTCCTTTCACTCCAGGGTGCTAACAAAATGAATAAGAATAATGGAAATAGAATAATGATCATAATAATAATATAAAATTTATAAGTTATACTTCACAAACTCAACTGTGTTTAAAAGTTTATTTTTCCTATGATATAAAGTAATTCCTATTTTGAGGTTGATTATATTGAGTTGAAAGTAAACAATCTTTGTTCTTCTTAGGTCTCCTTGTTAATTTGAACACCCCAGGATCAAGAATTTAATGAAAGTGTCAAAGAGGAAGGCGAGAAGAAAGAGGAGGAGCTAAACATCAGTTAGTAGTTCTCACAACTGGCCTCTGGTTCAGCTCCCATCCTGACTTAGTCAAGTTTCCACCTTCGCAACACTCAGGGGACATGAGCTCTTCACCATGTAGTGCTCTGCTCGCATATTTGCTTCCTACACTTTATAGTAATTTATTTCTAGATTCAGAGGAAATACTCCCTTCAAATTATGGTTCATGGTATGTTGTATCATCCTCAATATGGTAATCTCCATATCTCCTCCTCAATATGGTAGAAAGTTAAACAAAAAAAAACATAAACATTTAAACATTTATGACTTTTTCTTTTCCCTTAAAACAATATATTAGATGGGGATATATCAATAAACCATAAGGAAGAGAAAGATGATCATCTCATAAATATACTGCCATAATATATTTTTTTTTTTTTACCAATTGCATGTTTATTATATGCCAGGCACTGAGATCATCACCTCATTCTGGTTAGATAGTGGGTGGCATTTTGCACAAAAGAGATCCCTCCCATTGAAGAAGAGAACATTCTCAGGTGACTAACAATATGAGTTAAATTCACTGAATTCTGAAGCAAGTGTGCAAAGGTCAGTGACATGCTGGAGAGAGGTAAAGAGCAAGAAAAAGGCACCAGCAAGTTTGCAGGAGTGTGGTAAGTTAAAGGTGTATTTGCAGTTTGACCAAGGAAAGCTGAGGTCTCAGCAATGGCTAAGCCAAGAATGACCCAATCCTAGTAGTCCTTAGAACAAGGTTCTCTCACTATACAAATGGTGTTATTGGGGGAGGGGGGAATTATATGCTAATTGATCAATGGTAACTAAGAAAAGAGTGTTTTTTCAATGCTGTTTAGATAGCTCTAACTTGGGAAAATTGCTAGGAAGAATGACTTTTAAAGAAAGTTTCATGCATCCAACAATGAATGATATAAGGAAGGAAAGAATCTGGGTTATAGACAAAGAACTTAAATTGAGTCCACGGATTAAAGAACTTCTACTCCAATGACCTATTGTGTTTGCTGATGGTTCTTTTCACAGTTAAATAGTCTAAGTATATTCCGAAGTCTATACTTCCTCATCTTTCCTTTCTGATGCTATTACTGCATGGAAGAAGTTTTCTAAGGGTAAAGGGAATTGACTTAACAGTTGGAAGGTAGCAGAATATGCTACTCCAAAATATCACACTTTGGCATAAGGGGATGAAGGAAATGAAGACTATTTTGAGCTAAAGTCTCTTGAAAACAGCAGGTGCCAAAAGGGTGTTCCAACTTCTTTTTCCCCCTGAAAGTATGTGATAAATTTCTTTCTCATACCAGAAAGAAAGTAACATTTAATCACCAGAGACAAGGAGTCTCACACCTGTTAAAATGGTCATCATCATAAAGACAAGATACAGGTTGTCAAGAATTTGGCAAAAAGGGAATCCAAGTATAGTGTTGGTAAAGTGTCAGTTGATATAATCATCATGGAAAAGAATATGGAGGTTTATCAAAAATTAAAAATATAACAACCATATGATCCAGTAATCCCACTGCTGGGTGTATATCAAAAAAAGTCAAATAGTACTTGAAAAGATATCTGAATTCCCTTACTGAGTGCAGCATTATTCATAATAACCAAGATACGGAGACAACGTAAGCGCTAAGTGTCCATTGATGGAAGAATAGATAAAGAGATATGATATAGGTGATATATAGCTCCATGTATCTATGTGTAATGAAGTATTATACAAGCATGAGAAAAAAATGAAATTTCCATTTGCAATATAATGGATAGACTTTGAGGGCATGCTAAGTGAAATAAGTCAGGCAGAGTAAGACAAAAATTGTCTTATCTCACTTACGTATAGTATCTAAAACAAAGTCAATCTCATAGAAATATAGAGTGGTGATTATCAGTGGGTCAAGGTTAGGGGAAATGAGGAGGTATTGATCAAAGTATACAAACTTGCTGTCACATGATTAATAAGTTCTGGAGCTATAATGCACAGCATGGTGACTATAGATAAAAATGTATATTATACTTAAAAGTTGGTAACAGAGTGGACCTTAAGTGTTCTCATCACATAAAAAATAAATGATAATTCATATGATGCAATGGAGGTGCTAGCTAACACTATGTTATAGGTGCAATATACAGGTATATCAAATGAACATGAACATCTAAAACTCGCACAGTATTAGGTATCAACTATGTCTCAATAAAGCAAGAGAGAAAAGAATAGAGAAAGAAAAAAGATTGATATAAATTCATAAATAAAAACAAAAATATAAATTATATTTTGAAGCATACAGTCAAAAACAACTAACAAAATATGTTTCCAAAAAGAACATGGTCCAAGAAAATAGAGTTTTAGAAGAAAAAATGAAAGTAATAAACACATCAAACTTATTTCATTTGGGAAATTTTATCTTAGTTACCATGTAGATAGTTTCAGAGGAAACCCACGTATTTTAGGAGGACATGGATTGATGTCAATTGTACTTTTGAATCTACACACAAAATGTTTATTGTACATGAGCAAAGGCCAATGAAGAACAAGAACTGCTGTGCAACTTTAAGATTAGGCGCTGAAAATCTTAAAAAGATTCTATGTTTAGTATATGCACATAATTTGTATATCATTTTGTAGCATTTTGACAAAAATGCTCTGTTGAAATACTAAATAGTAGCTTGCTATTAAAAACATAATAGCTAAACTTAGAATTATTTATATTTTTCATAAAAATTCAGATCAAACATAAGTTAAGAACTTTTTTTTTTCTTTATCCAAGTTTCCTCTGGATGTCTCTTAACTAGCAGTGGTGGGAGTGGGGTGTGAACTGTGTGGGGGGAAAAGTGACATTTTAAGATACCAGAAAAGAGGGAACTGAATAATGCAAAGTGAAAATGAAGTAGGAAAATGTCAAAAAAGACAAAGATAATAAACCTCGTTTTCTTCAGCTTGTCAAACTCAATTTCATCTACGACATGTAAAAGATCATTTGAGAAATAATTAAGTTCAAGAGGCTGCAAGGTCTAAAATGAATCCTAAGGTTACTGAAATTTTTAATAAAAATTTCAAGGAGTAAAAGTGTACCTGGCTGGCACACAATGTTCAAGTTTTATGTGGGAATTAACAGAGAATTTCAAAAGTAACAAGAGGCACCTCCACCAACATATGTTTCAAGACAATAGATTGCTTCATTTACCTTTTTTAATATATATAAATGTGTTTTATAATTTAGTGTAATTAATATAGAAAACGTTTTGTGGTGGGGCCTCCCTGGTGGCGCAGCGGTTGAGCGCTGCGCTGTGGAGCTGTCGGCAGCGCACGATGCGTGTTCAACGCCCGGCGGGGGAGATTCCCACATGGTGCGGCAGACCTCTCCTGCCTCACCCGCTGCTCCCCTCAGCAGTGTATTTCTGATCTGCCTGTTCTGCTCCCCACTCTGTCTCTGGTGAACCCTCTCGCCGCCCCACGCCTCTGGCCTGTACCCCAGCTTGTATGTATAAATAAATAAATCTTTAAAAAAAAAAAAAAGAAAATGTTTTGTGGTGATAAAATGGTATGATGTTTCAAGTGTACAAGGTTATATGATATATGTATACATTATGAAAAGTCTCCCCCACCCATCTTGTTAATTAACACATCCAGTAACACATCACATACTTTTTTTATGAGACATGTAAATTCTACTCTCAGAAAATTTCAGTGTAAAATGCAGTGCCATCAATTGCAGTCACCATGTTTTATACTAGATCTTCAGACCTTATTCAACTTATAGCTGAAAGTTTGCTCCCTTTTATCAACCAAACTCTCTGTACATGCCCACACTCACCCCCTTTCCTCTGCCAGCTACTTTTCTACTTTCTGTTTCTATATATTTTCTTATAATTGCAAAACAGCCCAAATCTATGATGATTATGGTAGATTCTAGCAATGATTTTTACAAAACAGAGTTTCTACAACAATAAAAATGAATAAATATAGTAATGAAAGAAAAGGTGGCTTACACTGAAATACTGTTCCTTTACAGATTTGCTTAGAAAAAATCCTACCAATAATGTGTAAACAACATATAAAATAGATTAATCATAGCCACATAAAACAGTGCTATAAAACTGAGATCTTTGTACACATAACTATAATTGTCAAAATACTGAAATACTTACATTTGGTTAATTAATAGTTCATGTCCCATAAAAGTGTTCTCCTACTAAAGTAGCTGTGAAGTCCTGAAATTTTTGGTGAAATTGGATCTACCCAAACCAAAGAGTATTATTTTCTTCATTTATACGTGTTTCCTTTTTCCAGATCTTGTACCCATCGGATGTTACTGTGCAGAGATATTGCATTATTTTTTTATTGAAAAAAGAAACTTATGAGCAATACTCTTTTTTTTATATATTTTTTAAAATTTATTTTATGCACACAAACTGGGGTACAGTCAAGAGGCGTGGGGCCGTGAGAGGATTCACCAGAGACAGAGTGGGGAGCAGAACAGGCAGATCAGAAATACACTGCTGAGGGGAGCAGCGGGCGAAGCAGGAGAGGTCAGCCACGCCATGTGGAAATCTCCCAGGCCGGGCATCAAACTTGTGTTGCAGCTTATTAAAGCACTGGGCTTTAACCCACTGAGCCACCAGGGAGGCCCCTGATGACGAATACTCTTGATTAACACTATCACCAGAATAAATGGGGGGGGGAAATGTTGCCAAAATCCAGAAAGAGTCAGAACTACAGACAAAGGCCAATCATAGACATTGACTTTTTAAAGTGACTAGCATAGAATGAATCAAGAAAATACCTATCCATGACTGCCTTTCTCCAGTTTCTCAACTGTTAACCATTGTCAAACACAACTGGAAACCAAAAGCAAGAGGGTCCAAGTGATGCAGATCACAGAGATCACTCTTTAGGGCCAGGGTTTAATTAGAAAGAGCTGAGAATAAATCTGCAGGGAAAAACAGAAGTGTTCTAGTCATTTTTCTGTTTGTTTTCAAATCTTCTGTATTCCTGTCCTTGGTCTGACATTAACAGGGAGTTTCATTTGCTAGACTTTAGGCCAACCTGTTTAACAATGTAGTCACTGGGAGCTAGTAGGCAGAGATTGGAGGACTCAAGGAATTCAAAAGTCATGCTATCGGGCCTCCCCGGTGGCGCAGCGGTTAAGCGTTGCACTGTGGAGCTGCCGGCAGTGGCGATGCGAGTTCGACGCCCGGCTGGGGAGAATCCCACATGGCATGGCAGACCTCTCCTGCCTTGCCCGCTGCTCCCCTCAGCAGTGTATTTCTGATCTGCCTGTTCTGCTACCCGCTCTGTCTCTGGTGAACCTTCTCACCGCCCCATGCCTCTGGCCTGTACCTTAGCTTGTATGTAAAAATAAAAAAAAAAAAAAATCTCCTCAAAAGTCATGCTATCTATCTCCATCTTTCTCTAGCTTGCACACTGTAGGAAGTGTTAGCAGATCTTCTGTATTCTGGAAACTCTTGAGCTATCATCACAACTCCCACAGGCAAGACAAAACAGGACAGGTCAGGAATATATTTTGGTTCCAACTACAAGTCCAACCTTTTGAACTAAGGTAATACAACCTCCTCTGTCCCGTTAGACAGGGGGTGACTGCTCCTAATGTCAGGTCTGTTTCACATTTCTCTGTATAATTTCTAGATCTTCCATCACCTGTACAGCCAATTACCACTGTTAAATTTCTTCTATTTGCAATACCAAGAGTCATTTTTGTTTCTGACAGGAGACTGATAAAATCCTGGCTTAATTTATAATTGAAAGACATTTTCATAGACTTAGATTCACTTCCCAAGTAATTTAATAAATTTAAAATGTGGTTTGACATCACAGAAAGGGATATGGTAAATAACTGTACTATTTTCTCTCAGCTGATGAAAAAAGAATAGAGATGGAATTTAATAAATGAATCAAACCTTTATGTCACAAACAAATGAAGTCATGTCATACTGTATAAAAACTTTAACAGTAGTTTGAACAAATAGAAGTGGTGAGGAAATTGAGTCACTCCATGGCATAAATAGTACTAGGAACATTAAAAATGTTAAAAGAACCTGTGACTTGGCAATCAATTTGACATTCATATTTGAACATATCTATTATTCAGAACTCAATTTTGCCATGAAAAATTTCCATTATTTCAGTAAAAGTAAGGATAGTGGTAAATGATCACTGATGGACAGTGTTAGGCAAGGAAAGAGAAATGGTGGCCTAGCCTTAAGTTAATTATTACTGTCTATCTATCTACTTATCTATCTATCTATCATCATTTATGTTTCTTAACTCAATATCTATTAATGGGATGATCCACTATATTTTAGGGTAGAAATATACCTATCAAAAAATAAATCTTCCTTACTTAAGATATACTTGAAGACATGGGTGCCTGCTAATATATAAGCAGATGTCACTGGATGGGACTTCCAGAAAAGCTCTGATGCAGAAACACTCACTAGATGGAGACACACCCACTAGACACATGCCTTTTGCCTTCTGTCCTTCATGATCCTTTCTGGGTTGTAGATATGATGGTTGGTTTTGTAGATAAGAAGTCTAGCTTTGCAGTTTCCATTTTTAAACCATTATGTAATCTTCAGAGGGAAGCTACTTACTAAGTATGCCAGTACAAATGGAAAATAGAATAGACATTAACTATTTCATATAATCACAATTTTATAATCCTAGAAAACCAAAATCCAGACTTAATTGAGTGTGAGAAGATAGACCTCTATTTTATTTAAATTAATTATATTTGTGTCAGGCCTCCCTGGTGGAGAAAGGTGTTAAGTCTCAGCACTATGAAGCTATCAACAGCCACTGCAGCACAAGTTAGATCCCTGGCCAGAAAGCTGACCCACATGGCACAGCAGACCTCGCCTGTCTCGCCTGCTGCTCCTCTCTGCATTGTATTTCAGTCAACCCACCTATTCTGCTCCCCATTCTGTCTCTGGTGAATCCTCTCACCCATCCCCCCCACACACACACACCTCTGGCCTACACCCCAGCTCTTATATGCATAAATAAATCTTTAAAAAATAAATAAAATAATGATATTTTTGCATTTTTTATTCATATCAGACAAATTCAATTATTAACTGATGTAGCCACTTTTATCTGAAGATATTCAGCACAAAAATATGAGAGATGTTTGAAATTACTCAGAAGGGTAGAAAAAAATAAGTCAGAAAATATATTATTTTTCTTAATGAAAATGAGCTTAAAATTGCAATTATATTATTCCCTTAAATGATTTATGTAGGAAGCAAAATATTAGTCAAAACTATTTAATTTGATCTACTATTTTTAAAATCAGTCTGAAAGGGTAGAAAAATGCAATGACGAATATCTGAGGAGGTGTAATCCTATCCCTCTGAATCATGTAAGTACTATAAATCATTGTTATAGCAATAAGAAATTTAAAAAATAAACACACACACAAAGAAAGAACAAAATGAAATGACTACAAAAAATTTAAGAAAATTATAACAGCTGATTCATATCCTATTGTAAACTAAAACAACTAACATATATGAATCAAAAATAATATAAGTATGATGATGCTGGATTACAGACATAGGAAACTAAAATCTCAAAATGGACTGTAAGACATATGAATTTAATTACATCATAAAGCATCTTAGGAAATAGTAGTAAAAATAAGAACTTTGTATTATATTTCTATGACCTTAGGATTTCTTCTAACTATGATTTTGAGTCTTTTTCCTTGAGAGAGACCATTTGGATACCAATATAGTAATCATAATGACTATGAGGTCATCAGAGAAATTAGGGATGACATTGCTCATTGGTCTTGCCAATACTCATTCTGCTTTGTCCAAGCAAAATACCAGACATATAGACTTGGTGAACTCATGTTTTGCTTTAATGAAAGACATTGAGATAGACAATGAAACCAAATCATATGTCTAGAGAATCAAGTTTGTGTATGCTGGCTTCTACTTGAGGATATGGAGCATTATGTCTTTTGAACTAGTACTCCCAGGAAAACTCTTTACACAGAATGAGATCAACGAGAGCTGCTTTTATTGGATTCTGGAACATCACTCTCCAAAGAGACAAAATTTGAAATAACTTAGGTACTAAACAGCTATGATAGAGTTCCATTACAAAATCTACAACTTTTAGACCAACCCATCTGCCTTGGTGAAGAATGCACTGCATGCACACAGAAGCTCAGTGCTCAGGGTTATCTATGGCTGGAGAGTAAGTTCTGGTGATTAACAAGAATGACTACATCCACACTGACATAGTGAAACACTTTATAAGTGACAGATTCAGTCAACAATATCTCTACCAACTTAAAAAGTCCAATATCAGGAAAAGTGTTTAGAAACATAATCTCACTGTGAAAAAAGAACATGGAAAATGGATGAAATTAAATGCAGAATCAATTACTTATGATATTATTTGGATGCATTCAAGTGCTTCACTTAGAAACATAAAAGGCATGCTAATTGTTTCTCCTGTACAAAATAAGGATGTATAAGCAAAGATAATTTTATACAACTTTCAAAATTTGTTATTGATTTCTTAAAGAGGATTGTTTAGAATTGTAATATCAATACAATCTTAAAGGAAACAAATAACCCTAAAATAAAAACAACTAGCAAGCAACCATAAATAAGAGACAATCTGTGAGGAAGGGGAAGGGTTCAAAATGGGGAACAAAAGATTACAAGGGACTATGGTGATGGTTCATGGGTGAATTGGTGTTGTGAATTTTATGGGGAATACACAATAATGTAAAAGATAAAAAGAAAAAATATATTTTAAAAAAAGGAAAAGCCTTGCTTTTATCTCTGGAAGGAAGTTTACAAGCTGTAACACCTGTTGTAAGCCCATAGGTAAATATCTAAATACCTAAACAACAACATTTATAGATGCCACTAGGAAGCTCCATTGGTATGGAACTGTGAATATTCTACTGTTTTGTCACTATTACATTATAGTTATTAGTACTGATTTGCAAAGATTGTCCTCTTGAGCGTCCCTAAACTGATGGAAATGGGTTATATTACCATGAAATAAAGAAGGGAAAGAACAACACTTGAATATTTGAATATAGACTGCATTAGCTTATGAAGTTTGCCATAACAAAGTACTAAAAACTAGGCAGCTTAAAACAATATAAATTTATTGTCCCACAACAGCATATTTACTTTTAGCTGAAAGTCAAAGGTAATGTAAGGGGGAAAAAAATCTGTCAAATGAAAATGCCTATTCCTTTGGTGAGTGAATACATACATCTTTAGTGTTAGTGTACAAGGTATTTACATAATCTCTGTGAACACTGCTCTGGAATTAGTACTTCAAATCTTGAAAAATGAACAAATACAATTAACAAAGTTAAGTGAAAATTACACATTCATAAGCAAAAATTAATTTCAGGAAGGTGTTAGCTTAGTGACATGACTCTATTGTAGCTCCTTTAAAATAAATGAGAATTTTAGCAACAAGTTCAGGCAGTACAAGCAGTCTGGTAAATATAATGCATTTAATAGTGTGTGTTAAATGAATTCAACACGGGTAAAATGTTAGATTTTAGTGTTAAGATGAGTATATTACAACAAAATGAGCACTACCTCTATGGCAAGTTTTCTGCTAGTGCTATAGAGAATGCAAGGAAAGATTTGTATTCCTCAAGCATATAATCAATATGAATTCAAAAGAATGCAAAGATAGACAAACTTGGAGAAAGACAGGTGAGAACTAGAAATCTTAACTACCAAAATAATGTACTATGTGCAGATATTGATTTATAAGGCTCTATACCTAAAACATATTTAATGTTATAAACAAATGTTACTTCATTTTTAAAAAGAACTAAAAAAAAAAACCCTAAGATTTGAAATCTATGCTTTCAAATCAATGTTTCTCAATGATATTTTCAATGTTATTTCAATGGCTTCCTATTATCAAAATTAGGACAAACTTGTCTATATCATGGTCCTATGATTCTTAACTTTCTTCAGTATTCATATTTTTCATTGCATGATGTTACTTCTTTAAGGTTGTCTAAGCTCAGATTAGGTTGTAAAATGCTTTCTTATTGATGAAAGATTTCACCTTGTAACTACTTAACACATAGTGGTTGCTGCCATTTATTGTGGCTGAACTGAGATATAAGGAGACAAAAGAAACCTCTTCAATTCAGTAAATACCCTATAAATGGAATTGAATTATCTAAGTGATAAGTTCAAACTGAAGCTTGATAATATTTTATGAAAAGAAGGTCTATTATGTTCTAAGTAATATTTTGGTGCTTTATTGCTGTCATTTTACTGATGTGCACAGCAATACTTATGAGTAGCTATAATTAATTCCTCTGTTGTGAAAACTAACCTCAATTGTTCAATCTCAAATAGCCAGTAAGTAGTTGAGCCTGGATGCAACATGCCACTAAAATGTGCTCTATTTTTTTAAACTGAAATAGCATAGGAGTATAACATTAAGTTTCAGGTGCATGTCATTGTGAATCTATCTGTGTGTAGGACACATAAAAATGTGTTATTACTTTAGAGAGAATAAATGTGAGTTGAGATTCTTTTTTAGTTATTAATATCCATAGGATTCCTTTTGCTTATTTATCTATATCCATGTCCCTATAGAAGACTGTTTTTTTGTTTTGTTTTTGTAAAGATTCATTTATTTATGCATACAAGAGTTGGAGTGTAAGCCAGAGGAGTGGGGGCAAAGGGTGAGAGGACCTACCAAAGACAGGGAGGAGAGAAGAACATGCAGATTGACTGAAATACACTGAGGGAAGCAGTGGGTGAGACAGGAGAGGTCTGCTGCACCATGTGGGAAGCTCCCTGGCTGGGAAACAAACTCATGTTGCAGTGGCTGTTGATAGCTTCATAGTGCTGAGACTTAATCCCTTGCATCACCAAGGATGCCCTGTTTCTTGTTTTTGCAATTTAATATTTTATATTGTATCTAGAACAATAGTTTTGACAAAAATAAGATTGATTGTGTGTCATTTTGTTATTTTTAATTTTTTCTTAAAAATAACAAGAGTTGTTATATTTGTGTAAGTACAATAATTTTCTTTTATAACTTGAATGAAAAACAGTATCAGAAGTGCTACTGATCCCTATGAACCTCACAGTGATTTGTAATTTCACCACCAGTGGCTCTACAATGAGACTAACTACTTATAGATAACAATGAAAATACTGCTGAAATCATTTAAATGATTGAATGAAGTATTTGAGAGAGAATGTCATGGTGATGTACATAATTTTCTTTTTCATTCCTTTGCTGTATAGAATAATTCCTTAAATATGTGGAAAGAAAAAGTGTAGCACCTTGAACTAATCCATGTGAAATTTAGTGCAGTCACAATGACAAAGACATCCAACAGCAAATATTATACAGCATATTTCTTTTCATATATTTTTTGTTGGAAAATGATTTATTAGACAGTCTCTATAGTATGGCGCTTGAATAAATCATGTTGACTGGATATTAAGAAACTATAATAATCAAATGTAGAGGTAATTCATTAAGTTTTAAAAATCTGTGTAAGTCATCTTTGCTTCAGCCTAATCCAATACTTCACAAAGTGTGGTCCCTGAACTAATAACATCAGCTGCAAATGTGCACTTGTTAGAAATGGAAATTCTTGGACCCTTACCTGATACCTACTGAATTAGAAACTCTTGATGATAGGATCCTTCAATTTCTATTTTAACACCCACCAGCAAGCAGATACTAGTAATGCTAAAGTTTGAGAAGCACTGGCCTAATCCATGGTTAGTGGCATGTAGGAAAGTACATCTATGCACCAACCCACCTTCATTTTGTTGTGTTTCTCTAATTGGCTAGACATTAGAATAAACTGTTAGTCCTTTAAAAAATATGTCCAAATCTACCTAAGACAAAGTGAATCAGCATCTCCCAGATGGATGCAATAACCAGTAGGACTTGAGAACCCCTATTCTATAGTTTGCGGTGGGAGGAACTGAGTAAATTCCTCCAAATTCAGCAAATCCAGATCAGAGTCATAACCCAAACTTTAGACATAAGTCATAAAAGTTGCAGAATTCACCATCAAAACTGTGGCAAGTGCCCAGCAAGTTGAGTTATGTGAAACACTTGCAAATTCTAAAATGTTGCTACTCCTTAGTCCAAGATAGGCAGATTAAAACTCTAAAACCTCCAGCACCAATAAAGACTTCTTGAAAAAGAATCAACATTTTAAAGTGATTAGTCATTCATACAGGTTTATGTTTGAGAAACAATTATGTGAAACATGAGGTTGAGATAAGTCATCATCAGACAGGAAAAAGAAAACGCTTGCATCAATTTTGGCTTAAATTTCCCCTGATTCAAGATACGCTTAGCTTGAAATGAGTGTGGGGTAAAAAGGGGATTTAGAATAAACATTTCATCTTCAGATTTTCACTGTGAGCTTTATTCTTTAAACTAAAAACAAACAAGAAACACTCATGTGTCTGTCCAGCAAAGATATAAATGTGTACACATGCCCGCAAAGCTTTCTGAGATGCTAAGAATTTAAGAGCAAATTTGAAGAAGTCATATTTATAGGGTCTGTTCAAATGTTATCAAAAAGAAAGGTAATATAAGATGAGCTGATGGGGAGCTGGGAGTAAGTAAAAGCTTTTAGGAAAAACCTATCAATAACCATGTGTACTTATTATTCTTAATAATAATGATGATTGTAAACAGATATACATATTTAAATCAACACTTTATAGTTAAATGTCATTGTGATAATATGTCCAAAACATGTCAAGAAAAAAACTACCATAAACTATTGTGGCTGGTTTAATATGTTTGAGTTTGATTTTCTTTAGCAGATACCCTTGCTGTTTATGTGAGTGCACTTATTAAAGTACAGGCATGCGTTTTTTCCTTGTAATAGAGTTTCTGCACCTCTCCACTGTTTGGAAAAAGTAATAAAGTGCTAGGTGAGTAGTAAGTCCAATAAATATCCCCATACACTTCAGCTCATCGGTTGTACAAATTTTATCAATTTACCAGGATGGTGTTATTTGGATTTATTGTCTGTAAGGATGAAAAGCTGTAATAAAGGTGGATAAATGTATCACATTGGCCCATAAATATTTGTTCAACCAAAAGAGCTGTGGAAGAGTAACTTTGTTTTCACCATCTGGTGCATCAGAGAATATGATCAAAACAGCAGTAGGTGGTGGTGGGAAAACATCAGTTTTATTTCCACCCTTGAGAAAACAGTAACATTTGGGAAACACATGTATCCTATTTCATAGGCCAACTAGCTAAATATTATCCAATATAAAGGATTTATTTTCTAATATTTTCCACCTTAGTGATTCCCATCATGTTATAGATGGAAAAAGTGCTAGACTGGCAGACATGACATCTAAAATGTCCTATTTCCCTGCATAACAGAAAGAACACCAACATGAATAATAGGGTCTTGGGTAGTGTAAAGTTTCTGAGTAAAATATCAGGAGTCACCACTCAGAGATCCAGAGAAGTCACACCCCAATGTTTAAACTACATTAACCTCCACATTAGTCAAATCATCCTGCACAAGTCCTAAATATTAAGTATCAATTCACCAAGTAATCCTTTCTTCTTTCTTTTATAATCCACTCATTTCAAACATTTTTATTTAGCACTTCTAAATCACAGGCATTTTGTAATCTCATCTTATTTGTGCTATTTTTTTCTTGATAAATAAATCTGTTTCCTTTATCAGACTTTGTTCCTTATAAACATTGGTCTTCCATTTTCCCAGGCATATGATCAGGTGTATAAAATATTAATTTCACTTTTTACTAATTCTAGTTTATGTACATTTAGACCTTATTCTGATGGATGTAGAAAACTTAATTACTTTTAGGCAGTATAAAGAGAGGGTCAGGATAAAGAAAAAAGATTATGCTAGCTTATGTCTCAAATTAATATCTTGCCACTTTTACATTTAGAAATATCAACATCCAGTTCTTCCAAGTAGTTTCATATGCCCCTATGGTTACTAGCATCTTAGAGAGTGATTATCTTGAATGAAGGGTGATGGAAAGTCTGAGAATCTAAAATAACACCTGGTGTAGACTGTATAACATTTGGTAAAATATGTCACTTTGCTGTGTTCATAAAATATTTTATTAGAGCTCATAAAATGTATATTCTTTTTAAGACCTTAAACTCCATGATCAAGTGAATTCTAAATCTTCTGAAAGTTCTCTTATATGCATCAACTAAAATTGCTCAGGAAACAGAAGAAAAACTACTGAAAGTATTATATGTGTCTATAACACTTGTTAGTTAATGTGCATTAACTGAGCATTTACCAGGAAACCAGATATTGCTCTGAGATTTTATAGGTATTAGGCTGCACTGTAATCATTAAAACTCTATTTTACATATGAGAATGTTGATTCTTTAAAAAGTTCACTAAGGGGGGCCTCCCTGGTGGTGCACGGGGTTAAATCTCAGCACTATGAAGCTATCCACAGTCACTGCAGCAACAAGTTCGATCCCTGGCCAGGGAGAATCCCACATGGTGCAGCAGACCTCTCCAGCCTCGCCCGCTGCTCCCCTCAGCAGTGTATTTCAGTAGATCCACCTTTTTCTGCTCCCCATTCTATCTCTGGTAAATCCTTTCACCCCACACACACAAACCTCTGGCCTACACCTCAGCTCTTGTATGCATAAATAAATAAATCTTTAAAAATAAAGTTCACTAAGTTAACTTAGTTAACTCTTGCCTCATGGCTAATAAGAGGTGATGCTAGGATTTGAACCCAAACAATCAGTTTTCAGAGCAACCACTATTAACCACATTTTACAGCTGTAATGGTACATCTAAAATGACTTCTACCTCAGGACCTCCCTGGAGGCACAGCGGTTGAGCGCTGCGCTGTGGAGCTGTCAGCAGCGTGCGATGTGAGTTCGAAACCCAGCCAGGGAGAACCCCACATGGTACGGCAGATCTCTCCTGCCTCACCCGCTACTCCCCTTAGCAGTGTATTTCTGATCTGCCTGTTATGCTCCCCACTCTGTCTCTGGTGAACCCTCTCGCCGCCCCACGCCTCTGGCCTGTACCCCAGCTTGTATGTATAAATAAATAAATCTTTAAAAAAAATTACTTCTACTTCAATATATTGAAGTCTGTGTTATAATATTATTGAAGTATACTTCCATCATTTTTATTGTGCAATCTGGAGAGCAAGTAAGGCTCTACCAAAAAAAAAAAGTAAGTATAATAGCTCCATTCTGCTAGTTTATAAAGCAAAATTTTAATAGTTATCTACTCATGAACTAGCTCATCTGGTTTTAATAGTACCTGATATTTCCAGGCAAAGTTTTTGATCTTGAAGAATAATCTATACAATCAGGTAACAGATATAATATGTAATCACCATGAAGCTAGGTACAGAAACTATTGCTGTCCCGAGTCCAGGCACATTTCAATTCTATTTCATACATACATAACTTGGAACTCCATACTGATATGTATTATTCATGTGTCACATTTCTTTATGAAGTTCTATATATCCATCATTCTATGGCATTCATCTGTCATCTGAGAAAGGAAATCAACAAAGAATATGAGGTGGATGGCAATTCTCATACAGTCTTTACTGACAAAGTCTAGGGATGGCTAAATTATCTCACTTGAAAACTAGAATAAAGGGAAGAGAATATTCTGAGCTTACAAAGGAAGAGCAAGACTGACATTTAGCCGATATTCTGCAGCAAGGTTAATAGTTATCTCTACTCACTCCCTAAAAAGTAATTGAATAACCTATATTAGAAGCACCAAAATTAATTGAATCGATAAATAAAAATTAGAACAATCATAATGAATAATTTCAAAGATATGAGAGACTATTGGGGTATGATGCAAGTATCAACAGTTTTAAAGAAGAAATGGGTAGAAATAGAAAATACAATAAAAATATAATTGTTGAAAATGAATTCAAGATGGGTGATAGCCTTATAGATTCAAAGGACAATCTTATGAACTGAGTGATAGGAAGAAGAAATGCCATCATCTATGTGTTAGGAATCCAGCTAAAAAGAATATTATAGAGGCAGAAAATACATTTGGGATTTTCAGAGAGAAAGACACATTACCTATAAAGGAAAAAATAAAATTATCCTGACAAAGAATTCTCAATAATAACAGTGAAACCCAGAAGAGAGTAGAATAATATTATACAGATAATAAGAGAAAATAATAGATTTTGAAAATTTATACATGCCAGATTGTCATTCCAAAACAAGGTTGGAATAGAGTATTAAAAACTAAGAGGATTTACTACCAACAATCCTCATTTATTAGATTTTTAAAGTATGTACTTGCCAAAAAAAAAATCAGGCATTTATTGCATTTATGCCTTAAGAATGAAAAAAAGCAAATAACTTTATCTATTAATTCACAAAAGAGCTTTACACACACCATGTTAATGCAGCATGAAATTCTATTTCATATCTACCTCTTCGCAAATTTGTAGTCTCTCCTTGTTCTCATACATCTGGTGAATTCCTAATAATTGTTATAACTCAGATCAAAGCTTTTCCCTTATTGGCTGAATTCCCAAATAATACTGAGTCCAGCTGAATAAAGCTTGTTTCTACATGTATCATAGCCTTCATTTTAGCCTTGTTAATTTAAGAAATAGTTGTTAAGCAGTGATTTTTTTTTTCCCAACCACCCTTTTAGGCACTTAGAATACAATCATAGATGTATGGAATCTCTGCAATCTAAAGTTTTCATTAGTAAACAGTAATAAATTGTGTTGCTACAATTAATAAGTATACAATCTTTTTATTATAGTCCCTTAATTCATCTATGAACTTACATGTTGTGGAGACAGTTAATAGTTCACCACATTCTGCTGCATTCAGATACACATGCATGGAATTTGAGTCGCTAGAAAAAGGCATTTAATTATATAGGTCAATAAGGTAAGTTCTGATCATGAATGGACAAGAATCACTATCATATATATATATGTATACACATGTATACATATATACATGTATATACACATGTATGTATATATATACACACTACACACACACGCACGCACACCTTATAAATGGGCAGTTCAGTTTTTCTTCATTTACCTAAAATAGGTGTGGCTATTTCTGAGCTAGAGTCCACACTTAGACTGTGTAAGAAGTATCGCTCTCTAGGTAACGCTTCTAAGGTCACAATCTATATTAACATGCCAATAAAAGTACCGCATTTTATGACTGTAAGTCAGAAAATAAAAATGTATTATTCAGGACTAGTTGAATTAGTTTATTATTTAAGAATAGTAAGAAATTATGTGTTTTCTGCAATATATATGATTTAGATGATTTAGGGAAAATCACTTAACTAAGCTTTGTGCTTTTCATTTCTAAAAACTTTTGCTAATAATCCCTGCTCCAAATACCCTTTATGGGGAAATGTATAATAGTTGGAATGGAATAGAGAAATTCTTTAAATCTCAATAGGGCAATACACACAAGAGATTCTACTGAAATGTAAGCTACACAAAGACAAGAATTTGTAACTGTCTCAGACTTGGCAGTCAATAAATATTACAGAATACCTTAATCAAATATATCTGTGTTATATACTTATGATAGAAGTAAATAAAAAATTAAAAGCCCAGTGTCTGCCAACTGCAAATTTCCAAACTAAATTAACCCTGAAACGAGGCATTTGAAGTGTTTTTTTATTTGAATTATGATTTATTTTGATATATTAATCAATGTTTAACTGTATTACTACATCTTAAAGTCAAAATGAAAATTTCCCTCTGTAATATTAAACTGTGAGTTATACTTGAAATTAATTTTTACAGCAGTGTTTTAATGATATTGTGTGTGTGTATGTGTGTGTGTGTTTGTGTGTGTGTGTGTGTGTGTGTGTGAGAGAGAGAGAGAGAGAGAGAGAGAGAGAGAGAGAGAAGCTTTGGAGAACAGGCCTATATCTGTCTGAATGAATAATTAAAAGTAATTCAGTCTCTTAAATGTCATCTCAATGTGGCCTATTATATTTCCTTCTTATGAAGTATTCAGTGCATTGCAGTGCTGTCTATCTTATTAAATTCTTTTGGCCACTTACCTGTTTCTGCAATACTCATTTAGTTACTCCCCTCCCTTGAAATGAACCAAGTCACCCGAAAAGTCTATGCCCTTATTGTAGTAGTAGAATCATCTCTCTCACTGCTTTACCATAAGAAAACCCTGGATTAACCTGTACTAATGAGTCAGTTCTCATTGTGGGCTTCTAGACACTAACACCACTTTTATATATTCTCTATGCAATGTATTATGCAAGAAATTCATCAATAGAACATTTCTCAAAAGACATACTATAGCTCTCTATCTAAATTTAAGGGGGGAAGTAGTTTTTGCAGAATTTCAGCTTGCTTATGATGATAGAGCATAGTAAGAACTACCATTATTAGGATTTCAGTGGATGGAGTGGTGTCAGTCTTTTACAGAAAAACCCTGAATAATATGAAGGATCAGATGAATTATTTGTCATTCACAAAATAATATATGTTAGCAGGAATTCCCCAGAATAGTTTTCAGATAGAAAGCGTTACTTTAGAAATGCCATACTTATTCCTTCAATAACCCTAGCCTGGCAAGGGTCTTCATTGTAAGCCAAGGATTGAAGCAAAGGAGAGGGTGCAAGCGTGGGTCCCAATGGTTTGGTATTTTATATTCTAATTTGTTACCTTCATCTGTTCAGAGAAAGTGGCGCTATTCCCATTAGGACAGACCCTGGTATGAAGTCTATAAGCATCTGGTTAGGTACAATGGATTTAAGGGTACTCAGTAGCCTGTGTTTCTTTAGCTTACATGACAATATACATTGTCCCTATTGCCACCTCCTGGCTGCTAATTCTTCAGCCCAAAATTAATAAATGCCTTTCCTGGAAATTTGGGCTGTACAACTGTCTGCTAGAATGCCCTTAAATGTTTATTAACTCTTTATGACCTTTAGCAATAAAACCCTCAACATTATACCGGCCTGGTGAATAGACAATCCTTACCTAAGAAAGGGACTCTCTGTAGAAGTCTAGTTCAATAGGTGAAATAAATAACTAGATTTGAAAAATGAAAACAGGGCAGAAAAGAAATAGAACTGGATCTAATCTCATCACTAAAGCACTTCATTTGAGTTAGTTGCTTCATTTGTTTGTTATTTCTTATATTAACATCTTAATTATATTATATCACATTATATTATGTTATTAATTGTTGGAACAGATATTTATGTTTTTTGGACCAACATGTTTCTGAGAAGTGTGAGAAATGGGTTTAGTTTTAATTTGAACTCATGTGATGTAGGGACAAAGAATTCAACATGAGTCTACATACATCAAGTAAAACTTTCTATGAAATGTTTCATAAATAAAGGAACTATGAGTCAGCAGATATTTGTATAAAATAATTAAATAATAATAAAGTACAAATATTATCTGTATTTTTTGTTATAGTTCTTAACTTGTCTGTTTATACAGGAACTGTTTTATTTTGCTCATCTCTGAATTTTCGTGCCTGCTACAGGGGAAAAGTCCCTATTTAAGGATCTTATTCTTGAATAAGAAACAGGCACATTAACAAAAGAATACAATAAAATGTGGCAAGTCTCAGGCCAAAATATACATAGTATGTTATAAAGAAATTATCTGGATTAGAAACACATTCCCTTCTCTACAGGGGGCTGGGGAGCTGTTTGTTTCCCATCTGTACTTTCTACCCCCTAAGAGACCAAGAGTATTACTACAGGTCAGACCAAAGACACAATTCAATTCAGACAGTGTTTTGTTTTTGGCCAGAACAACCATAAGGAGAACACTGATGGTGAATGACAGATTTGTTTTAATGGATAAGGAATTATAAATGGTAGAAAATGGTGGTATACTTTCTAAGCTATAACTTAAAATGTGGGGACAATAATTGAGGTAGATTCTCTGATATGCTGCCAGGTATCCCGTCAGAAATATCATCTTCCCAGGTGCTGATAAGGAACCCAGGAAATGCGTCTCAACTTCAGTCCTCTTTTAAGGATTCACTCAGTTGAAGAGAATGCTTTTGCCCAAGGCCATGCTTCTTTCCTGGAGCTGTCCATATTCCATGATTGCTCAAGCCCCTCCCAGGATCTGCTGTTTTCCATCTATCCTCTCGGTTACTAATGTTAAAATACAAACCACAGGGCTTTCCTACCACAATCTCCTACCTGTGACTATGTGGGTGGCTCTTTTTCTTTCTCCTTTTCCTAATAGAGCTATCCTTCATACATATACATATACACAAATACATATACAAACATATATACACACATGTAAACACATACACACGTGCTTGTACATGCACACACACACACACAAACACACACACACAAACAATCAAGCTATAGAAACTGGGTCTGAAAAATAGCATAAAGGAGTACACCAAGGAACTACAGGATTTAACCAACATGCTTCCACAGGAGATAGCCAATATATTTCCACTGGATTCTCAAGGTGCAGTTTGGGGAAGATTGTTACAGAGAATTATTGTAGCAAAAAGTGACACATACAAAGCATGCTATTCCCTACTTTATGGATGAAGAAACCGAGGCTTAAAGTATTGGATCAGTATGGCACAAATGATATTAAACCAATCCTGATCACTTAATACTACAACTTCTCAACAACTTTCTATGACTTTGCATGACCTACTGAATAAGACTGAAAATTCTTACCTTGGCGTCAAAGGTTTCTGGAAAATGGTCTGAACTTATCTATGCAGAATTTTTCACAGTAGGAACACTTTGATCAGATTGTACTCCTTAAAGCTCTTTAAACATGCCCTCTATTTTCAAACCCTGTCCATTTACCCATTCTTTTCCGTCTCATAGAGCATCAGTTCTCCAATCAATCACAGTCATTGGGGAAAGAACGAAGACTATATCTTCCATGAAAACCTCTGATATTTGAAAACAAGAAGTGATTGTTCCCACCTATGAATTATTGTGTCACTTATACCTTTCTCATGACATACTGCTATAGTTGTCTGAATAACAGACCATATGGTAAGCTCTCAGGAACAGAAGGTCTTTATCTATCTCTGCACACAGCATAGAGGATACCAGGAGTAAATTTCAACAAACACATTTAAATAAATGACAGGTGTGTAATAAAGAACTGTGGGGAAATACGAATGCAGTATACCAGTATAAAACATTACAATCTATGCTTTAAATTCTAAAGATTTTATTAAACAAACAAAAAAATAAGCTCTCAACTGAGGAAGGCTGAATTTAAACCCTTGTTTTATTAATTTGACAAGATTCTTAACCCCTTGGAAAAACAATCTGTCATTTATTAGTTGGGAATAATATCTATGATATAGGAATATTATGAATCTTAAATGAAATGTATATATAAAATTACTAGTTCATGGACCCCTAGTGGCACAAGGGGTTAAGTCTCAGAGCAATGAAGCTATCCACAGCCATTGCAGCACCAGTTCAATCCCCAGGCAGGTAGCTAACCCACAATGGCTCAGGAGAACTCTCCTGTCTTACCTGCTGCTCTCCTCAACAGTGTATTTCAGTCAGTCCACTTTTTTGCTCCCCACTCTCTCTGATGAATACTCTAACCCCCACCCCCACACCTCTGGACAACACCCCAGCTCTTTTATGCATAAATAAATAAAACTTTAAAAAAATAAAATTACTAGTTCAGAATTTACTCAAATGAGTATGCAATTCTTATACTATCTGCTTCTCTCTTCCTCTCTTTAAACATTTTAACTTTCCCCATAAGAACCCTAAATAATTGGAAATATTCATTTTTCAATTTTCTATGAATCAACAAAATCTATATATCATACTTTCACATGCTATCTCTGTACATCTGTGTGTGTGTGTGTGTGTGTGTGTGTGTGTGTGTGTATTATAAGCTGATGGAGTAAAAAGTATACACTAATCTCTAAAGCCTCTTAATATTCACATTACTCAATTACAAAACCAAAGTGGGGAAGGGTAAAATGTATGTGTGTATGTTGGGCTGTACGTGGGGTTGCAGGTCATCCTAAGTAATTCTGATATTAATAGTTGCATATTAATGCATAAAGAGTCACTATGAATATAAGTAGAAGCAGAATACAAAAAGAAAAAATATCCTATTATCAACTAAATACAATATCTCTAGTCCAGAGACAGGTAAATAACTGCAATATCAACTCATCCATAAAAAATGAAAAATCCAAACAATCACTCTGTAATTACTATGTAATAGCTTGCCATGGACTTCTTTATAACCACTGTTGATATTGCTACCAGACTGGACAAGAAGATAAAGTAGTCCCTCTTCTGGAGACTATTCCTAAGATGTTTCAGTTTTCACTATTACTTTGCACGCCTTTCCTCCCTCTCTCCTTTTCTTCCTTCCATCCTTTTCTTTCTCATTCCTCATTAAGAACCAGCTTGAATTTTTTCTAGCATCCTCAAATTTCATTGCTTTAGAGTGAATAATGGGAAAAAAATTATGTTCTATTATTCATTAAATATCTTTTTTTTATAATATATATTTTTATTGTTATTTATGTCTTTTACATTTTGCATTCCCCTTGGGTAGCCCACCACCAATTCACCCGTGATCCATCTCCATGTCTTTTTGATCATCTTTGGAATCTAAGAATGACTTCTGCAAGATAAAGTAGCATTGCAGAATTCGATACTAATCATTAGTGCAATTAACATTAAGATGTGATTTTTTTTTAAAAGAGAGAGATAAAATCCTCCTATCTTAATAAATCGATTAGTTCAGATCCAGTGAAGAGTTAATAACAGGCATTCCAAGACTATCATCTACAGGATGAGGAATCAGGAGACAATAGCATATAAAGCATAAACAAAAGCAAAAACTAGCAGGCAACCACAAATAAGAGACATTCTATAGGGGAGGGGGAGGAAGAGAGACCTAAATAGGGGAGAAAAGAGCACAAAGGACTATGGTGATGGTTCACGGGTGAATTGGTGGTGGGAAACCTACGGGGGATACACAGTAATGTAAAGGATATAAATTAAATTTAAAAATATAGTAAATTTTTTAAAAAAATAATAAAGGATGAGGAACAAAAACTTTGCATGGCTCTGGCTATTCAGTTGAAATAATTCATTACCTTAAAATCTGTCACCTTTAAAAATACACTGAGAAATTGCACTCTGGAGTTTTGTGCTTGTTCATTAATACTTTAATCGGTGAAGATATGAAACAAACAGACTTTATGAGACATAAGGGCTTAACAAAATAAAATATGAATTTTACTTTAAAACTTTTTCAGTTCATAAAAACTAAAGAGCTGAAAGAAAAAAATGCTGAACAAGCACACCTTTAAAATTAATATTTCTATTGTCAGTGAGTGACAGTCAAAAAGGGAAGATAAAAATTGAAAGATAAAATATGATATGAAAACACCACAGAATACTAATAATTTATGTGAACATATAAATCATTTTCTAAGCAAAATGAACTCTTTGGCTGTTGGTTCTCCACACTCTCTTTTAAATTGGAATTTTAAATAGTTTTCTTTAATATCAATAATTAGTAAAATATTAAAATTATGACAAATAGCACCGTAAAGTCTTCACTTTTATCTCATGCTTTTTTCCTTGCTTCCGCCTAAATCTTGTGACAAATTATACAATATTCAGATGCGCAAAGTTAACTGGGAATGTGCTCAAAAGAGATTAATGCCCCCATCTACAGAAGTGAATAAAGGCAGCAAGACTCCCACATGCTCAGGGTGCACAAAATGCTGAAATATAAAGAAAGCACTGCATAGAGTTTCTTTTTGGAGGTTATACTCAAAATGAAAAATGGGTTGTACTTTAGGCAGTTCAAAATTAACTTTTGGCAAAATAGATCTGATTATTGCTCTATTCCCAACTCAACTGTCAGCAGAAAGTCCTCAGTAAATTTATAATTCATGAACAAAACAATATATGTACATAATATGCACATAAACATAAATATAATATATATATGTATAGTATTCAAAATGCAATATTTCCTGAGAAGCTACTATTGACCAACCACACTTGCTGCTGGCAGTTTCAGAAAGGAAGTAAAATGTTAATTTTACTTAAGGACTCACTGACTTCAGGGTTCTGCTTATAAAATAGGCAAGTCTTTGGGTAAAGTTGTATGATTTAGTCCTAAACCTCAGAAAAGAAAAAAGTCAGAGGAAGAAAATTTAAATGAATACAGAGATGAAACAAGTGGTTTCCCTAATTGTAGAATAGTAAAATAAGATTGGTAAGGGAAGTATCAATGAATTTTAGAAATAGAAGGGAGTTTAGAAATCATTTACTGCAGTTTGTCAGTGTTACTAACGATAAATCAACTCCATAGTTATAATATGATTTGGAAAAACTGCTAGAGATTTATTTATTACTTGTTACCTGTGCAAATGTGGGCATGTCTCTGGGTCTTGAATTCTTAATGCATAATTTAGCAATAATATTGTCTTTCTTGTCAAATTGTCTCAAGTACTCATAAAGAATTTAAATCAGTGCTGGGCAGATAGTAAGTACTCACTAAAAATTGAGATCTTAATGTTGATGCTATTGGTAAGAAAGCCAGCACCCCACTTTTGTGATTCTTAGTCAAGAATTCTGTTCAGGGTCTCCCTGGTGGCATAGGGGTTACGTCTCAGCACTATCACTGCTAAGGCCTGAGTTCCATATCTGGCCAGGGAGCTAATCCACATATGGCAGAGCAGATCTCTCCTGTCTAATCCACTGCTCCCCTTAGCAGTGAATTTTATTAAATCTACCTGTTCTGCTCCCCACTCTTTCTTTGGTGAGTCCTCTCACCCCTGGCACCTCTGGCCTACACCCCAGTTCTTCTATGCAAAAATAAAATCTTTAAAAAAAATAAGTTTCCTCATTATTTCCTATATCAAGTTGAGATTGTAATCTATACATCTGTAACAAAATTGAAATCTGTAAAAAATAATTGTACTAGAGAAATACACTATCCTAAAGACACACTATCCACTCCAATAGTTTTGTGAGGCCCTCTAGGGGAAGGCAGCTTCCATCATCCAAACCATTAAAGGAAATTGTTAAGGGGCTTGATGGTACACTTTTGATTCAGAGCGGATGGCCTGTCTGGAAGAAAATCACACCTTGAACCACCTCCCAACTGAATCACCTCTCCCTAGGAAAAACCATTAATACAATCCTAGACTTTTCTTAGAAGAAAAAAAAAATCAAACACAATTGACTTTCAGTGGAAAATACTTGAGATTGAATATTTAGTCTTGACAAACAATATTACACTATAGTAATACCTGTGTGTAACATAAGTTTATGTTATATGAAAGATTGTTATATGAAATAAGATAGTAAGTACTCACTAAAAATTGAGATCTTAATGTTGATGCTATTGGTAAGAATATATGTTGAATATATTCTTGTTGAATATATTCTTGAATATATTCTTGAATTGGTAAGAATATATGTTGATGCTATTATTTGAAATTATATGTTGGTTTACACAGAAAGCTTCAAATTACTTTCTCTGGGGATCCCAAAAGGTTAGTCGCTATTTGTGAAAAAATACTTTTTTTAAAAAGTAACTGAATATTAGAAATCTTTGAATAAAATGACTTTCTTATAAGCTGAATATTTTCTTTAATACATATTTTCACTCATTATAAAAGGTTATCAATTAAGTGGGTTAGTCATTGAGCCATCACTGTCACGAGTCCTTATGAAGAGTCAGGGTCACCCCTGAAGTTCGGTCTGTATACATATCTTGAATAACTTTTATAATGGCGTTAGCAAATAAGACTTATTTGAAAATATTCCAAGCTAGGGAGATTTGGAATCTTTAATCCAGCTTTCCATAAGCTGCCATTTCCACAGTTAAATAGAAGAAGAGTGGTCATAAATAATTCTAAACTCTGTGGTGATGTCCTTGAAGAGAAAAAGCTCCTAGACACCAAGGAGAGATTGTCGGCCTTGAGCTAAAAGAAACACAGTGGTAGGGGTAAGTAAAAAATGTGTGTGGGTGTCACACCAATCAGCATTCCTAGGAATCTGTAAGAATATAGATAAATTGGACAGAGGCAGCTGCAGAACTTTATAGCTGACAGTTAAGAAGTGCTGAGACACACAGGCATGTAACTGCAGCATTAAGGATCTGAAGCTGAAAAGCAGCTGTGCCAATCCTTCAGTTCAGCACTTTCCTCTCAACCTCCTCCATGCCACGGACATGATCTGTGGGAGTGAGCTGGCAAGGACGGAGCAACAGCTCTGGCTTTCAACCAATAGGGCAGAGGCCCCCTGAAAACAGCAATTGTTACTTTGGAGACAGTCTCTGCAGACATGTGGGAAGAGAAAGAGAAGATGTTGTCTCAATACATTGTGCATAAGCACTTAAGAGGACAATAAACATGGGTCTCTTCAGTGAGTACTGAAGTTAAAAGGAATCTGAGTCACTCAATTTAAGATTCTAGCCCAACCATGAACAAGCTGTCTCCATGTGGTCCACCCACTTTGCCTCTTCAGTAGGTGGAGCTGGGATCAGCAAATGTTTTCTCTGAAGCGCTGGATAGTAAAAATTTCAGGGTTTGTGAGCCCAAATGCAAACAAAGGGTGTGCGTGCTTGTGCGCGCGCGCGCGCACGCGCGCGCGCGCGCGTGTGTGTGTGTGTGTGTGTGTGTGTGTGTGGTGTGTGTATGAAGGGAAAATATCCCAAGTATTTTATTGACAAAATTCAAACTTTATGGATAGACATTTAAATTTCAATATTTGTCACAAAATATTGGTCTTCTTGTGACTTTTTTTCAGCAATGTGAAAGTGATTCATATACCATGAGATGTACAGAAATAGATGCTAGGCTGGATTTGGCATCTGTGCTATAATTGGCCAGCCTCTCACTTGAAGATTATCTCTGGTGATGACAAATGTTACCTATTAATTTTATTATTGTTACTTTAAAAATGAGATTTAAAATTCACTAATAATAACACATAGATATTCCCCAGCCAGATTTTTCATTATCTATTCAAGATTATATACATACATATATATATATACACATACTCATATGTATATGGACTCTACCACCAATTCTCTGAATCAAATTCACAAACATGTAAGTAATAATGCATCTTGCTAAAATATTTAAAATACCTTGGCATTTATTTCTTGCATGAACACTCATTAAGTCCAAGTATGGATCAAGCATCAAACACAGGGTATAAAATCATAAATAGGGACCAAGACCATGTCCTTTTCTTAGAATTGATTAAAACCAAGAGTGAAGATAGATATATAAAAGACACAGGATAATTGTGGATGTGACAGAGTGACTACTGCTCACTGGGGATTTGAAAAGGAATATTCAGGAAACACAAGCCTCAAAGAACTTTTCCCAGGTGAATAAAATGAATTTTCATATCAAACCTGAAGTTAAAACCAATTAATTTCCATGAGTAGAAATTTAGATTTCAGACAGATATTTGAAAGGTAGAATTTGAAAAGCAACTCTTCTGATCTGCAAACCATATCAGAGTAATAAAAGAGCATAGGCAGAGGATTAGTCTTAGAGATGGGAATAGACAATCTTCCTCACTTACAGAGAAGAAAGAGGAAAATCGGTAAAAAGGGTTGATTTTAAGGCTATAGATGGAGAAAGAAGTCAAGTTATTGAAGTTGGACTGTTCTCAGAAGAGAGTAATGGGCAAAATAAAAATGGTTAGATTAAACTCCTGTGATTCATTTGTTATCAAGAAATGATAAATATCACTGACAGCAATTCATAGACTAAAAGTCAGTATGGTATGTGTGTGGTGTGTGATATTAAACTCACAGTTCCCCAAATACTGACTGGTAGAACTTTTGCCAACTAATGGGTGTTTGGTCATAGATAAATATTAACCCTTTCTTAATTCTCCATCCTGATCTGATTTGAAATAAAACAAAAGATTGAAAGCTCCATTTTTTTTTATGTGACATATCACATGCTGGAATACTATGTGGGACATAGTAAATGTATTTTGAATGACTATAATGAATAAATGGCTTAAAATATGATTATTTTTCCATACATGCAAACAGGATAGGAAGAAAATACATTCAGGTGCCAACAACAGCTAGAAAATGAAAAAGAAGTTAAAACTGTGAGTTTTCCTCCTTCTGGCTCAAACTTTAGTTCACTTACTTTGTTTCAAAAGAAAAGATTAGAAGGTAGGATAATAGCAGAGTACATCTTCCCTAACGGTGAAAAGCAATCATTTTCAGTAAATCAGGATCATTTTAAATAACAGTAGTTTGAGGATGAGTGGATAATTGACATCCCTTTTCACTTTTCTCTTCATTATGCTTTAAATTTGTTTTAAAATCAAGGTTGTCGTTCTGTATGAGTTCTTCTGCATATAATATAGACTTACAACATCATATAATAAAAACCTACATTTTTTAAATGAGGACAATTATATCCTTGTAAGCATATATAACACTATTTTCTATCTTAATGAGGAAGTCACATTATAATAATTAAGCAATTAGAAGCATCATACTAACTACAAATATATTAGAAAAATAAGAAAATATTCATTTTTTTCTTGAGAGATACTCTTATCTCTATCTCCAAAAAAGCACTGGCAGCAATTTCATCATGAATCCTTGATTAAAGTATTGAGGATGGTGCTTACACCTACTTAGCTTGTAGGTGCTACTGCAGAAACAGTAACTTTCAATTATACCTTTAGGGTTGTAATGATAAATATTAGACCAAAAGTTTCCAGAATCCTTCATTATTCAGTGTTGCAAATTATTTCGTAGAATTATTTTCAAATTGTATTGGTGGTGAATTCATTAAGGCAGAGTGGTTAGATCACAAGAGACTAATTTCAAAAATCTGAAATTTCATCTAGCACTAATTGGAAAGTTAACCCCATAAAATTCTTTTAATGGTCAATATCCTGCCATTCTGCTTAATTTATCAGAAGGGAACAGTATGGGGGTGATGAGTCAGAGGAATGAGTCAGAACCACTAAGCTGCATGTGGTGGTGGAATCCTGCAAACAATTATTTCATTTCTAGACACTACTTAGATAAATAATGCATAACATCATAACCCAGCATGAGACTCAATATTTTGACTTAGGAACAGCTTTATTGTTTCCTGCAGGACAATTAATATCTGGTTAGATGCCACTGTGAATGATGAATTGTTTTTTAAAACATTGTGTGATCTCTTTTCACCTCTTTACTTCAGTGTTTTGCTGCACATAACTTTTTTATGAATCTTTGAGTGCCTAGATAGCAGTTTCAAGTGCGTTCAAGCACCATGGAAATGGCCTTGAGACATAAGCCTAAGGGCCAGACCTCTTCTGCAACAGAGAAGTAAATTAGATGTCTTGCAAGAAAGGAGAAATCAGAAAAACAGCTGTCAGAGTTAGTACTAAGATTCAGGGGGAGATCTCATTGAAGACATTCCTTAAACAGGAGAAACTTTTCATCAGCCAGTTTCCGCTGACTTTCCTGTAGTCCATGTGCTGCTTTTACACATGCCTTTGCTGTTGCTTAGGCTTCAAGTTCATGTGTCTGCAAAGCCATATAAAAATGTATTATCTATCAATGCATGAGATGGGGGGAAAATGTGCAAGCAAAGCTTCCTTGTGCTATAAAAAGAAAATATAGCAGCTTGAACTCCTGGGGAGTTCCCAGTGTTCACTATAAATCATAGACACTTAGCTCAAACCTCTACAAAATTCTACTGATAAGGCTTATTGCACTGTTACTCCCTGTTGCTACTCCTCAGTTGCTTAGATGAGAATCAGGTGAACTCCAAGAAGTGGCATTTGCTTTGAATGGTTCAGAAAAAGGACCTGCAATATCCACAGGTCTAACAATCCCATGATCAGCAGAACTGGTGCATTAAAAGAAAAAATAGGCAGATTTTAAAAAGAACTTTAAACAATGGGATGCTGAAACAAAATGTTATTTGGAATGTATGCTTCTGAATAACTTGCTGTGAAACTGAATAACACTTATTTCAAAATGGACATAATCTGATATCTGCTATTTGACTCTCTCAAAACAGGGAGCAGAACAGGCAGATCGACTGTAGTACACTGCTGAGGGGAGCAGCAGGCGAGACAGGAGAGGTCTGCTGCACCATGCAGGGAATCTTCCTGGCTGGGGATCAAACTTGTGCTGCAGGGGCTGTGGACAGCTTCAGAGGCCGACTTAACCCGTTGCTCCACCAGGGAGGCCCACTAGCAATACACTTTCAAAGCAAGAGATTTAACCCATTTTGGTCTGAATTTTTAAATGTAGTGTTTATAACTAGTCTTAATAAAAGGACACATTTGTGTAATTTTCTTCAATACTCAATAGCCATGACATTTAATGGTAATCCTTCTTATGGAATCTAAACCAGTAGCATAACATACCAGATGAAGGGCTTGCCTCCAGAGAGGACTGACATTTGTTGGTCATAAATAAGTCAATGATATTTCTTGATCAGGACATCATATTTGTTTTCCCTAATGTCAGTCACAGCTTGAAAATCCAAAATATTTTATTTACTTTTGGTAAGGAGTCTCTTCATTTGCCACACCCCTCCCTTGCAAAGCTAAGAAGGGAAATATGAATATGTGACTTGACTACAAAGAGAACTGCATCTGTAAAGTTTACTGATATTTTCATGCTTGTCTTTCTCACTCTTATTTCTTCTCATCTTTGGAAAGACTTATTTCAATGTTCTTCTGATTTAATATTTAATATTTTCTGACTTACAGAACCTTTTCATTGCTATGCATTCCATCCTTACATTTGAATGAGAAGTGATTTTCTTTTAACGAGTATTCCACTTATTTATTTAATCTTATGTAGTTCAAGATACTCTTCTCGAAGCTCCAATAGTTCAGGGAGTTGTAAATTAGGATGCTAACCTACGAGTTCATTTTATCAAATGTTAACAGTACTGTCAAAATATTAAATATTTGATTTAATAGACTGATAGGAACATATTGACAAATGGGAAATGTTCACAATACTTAGGCTTCTATCACATGTAAATGGTATATGCTGGCATAAGTACATCTTGCTTTCTATATAAATATAATCATGTTTTCTATACCAGTTCAATGAACCATTTTCTGTATTGAATTGGGTTTGATATCATCTGTAGAATGATACCCTATAGATTGAATCTAATTAATTTTAGCATTAGAACTATGTTTTAGTGGATATTGGTTCTATAGACATGCAGGCACATTTACATACACACACACACGCACGCACACACCAATCTTCACACCCTACAGTGCTGCAGTCACATGACAAATTCTTGCTTAGTTGATTCAGGGCAAATCAAAATCTCAGAAGAGACAGGACTTGAAGTTCACATGAGTTTAAAACAGTCTGACCTCAAAGCATCAATCTAGATACTAGAGAAAAACTTAGGTTAAAGGAGAAAAATTCAAAGTTTCTCTTTTAATCAGGATATTCCCCCATGTTGTAAAACCAAGTTAGAGTTCCCTAAAGCTGCCTCAGAAGCTAAATCGTAAGTTAGGTTTTCAGTATTTACAACAATTGACTATCCCCTCAATTTCAGTCTGACAGAAGTCTCAAGGATTACTGAATAGTTTAAACACAGGATCAGAATATTCTTGGTTATGGTTTTTATATATGTATGAAATATGTATCTCCAAAAGTGTAGTTTTATTTACAGATAGAAAAGAAGACATTCACATGGATATAAGTGGGCAGAAAGAGCTGCTGCTTTTCAAAAGGAAAGGTTTGTTAAAAGACTCAGGCAGGCAGTCTTGGGACAAGAGCTACGTGATTGGTTCTAGTTTTCTTTTTTTATTACTATTGTTAATGAATACAGTAACTCACAAGAAAACAGCCAATGCATAAATAAAAGTTGAATGATGTTAAATGCTAGGAGCATTTTAAAAGTTATCATGAGTTTGATTTTGTAAACTAAATTGATAAAATTTTAATTTGTTAACTTTTTAGGATATACCCAAATGTAGTGAATTTTACTAATTGTAATAATCACAATGGCAGCAATAGAAATATAAAAAAAAAATACAACATTGTGAGAAATATTCTACCTGTAATTATGTCAAGAAATAGAATTTGTAATCTGAGATTTTCCAAGAGGAAAAGAGTTAGAATTATAAAATAGTAAAATTAAAACAGAGTTTAGTAACATTAAAAATATTATAGGCTTTCAGCCACTTTTTTTTTTTTTTTAGATTTATTTTTTATTTATACATACAAGCTGGGATACAGGCCAGAGGTGTGGTGCGGCGAGAGGGTTCACCAGAGACAGAGCGGGTAGCAGAACAGGCAGATCAGAAATACACTGCTGAGGGGAGCAGCGGGCCAGGCAGGAGAGGTCTGCCGCACCATGTGGGATTCTCCCTGGCCGGGCGTCGAACTCGCGTCGCCACTGCCGACAGCTCCACAGCGCAGCGCTTAACCACTGCGCCACCGGGGAGGCCTGGCTTTCAGCCACTTTTGAATAGTTCATATAAACTTAATATATATGCATTCATTATACTTTATATATTTTTTATATTTTAAAATCATGAAAACCAGGACTCTCAAAAATTCAAGTCCAAAAATAAATCATAGAATTTCAGAAATAAATCACAGTTTAATCACAGAGTAAAGCCAAGATATTTGAGTAATGTCACAAGTGAATATCAATGTTGTCTTTTCACTTTTTAAAACTCATCCATAAAAATTTTTTGTTTCTTCATATGAATATTCTGGCATAAATATTCTCTTAATCATCCCTGTCAATTCTGATCCCATTATAGTCTGCTTTTCTTTTAGAGCCACAAGTTTAGAAGCTATTTATATCATTTTATCAGGTGTTAATAGTTCCCTCAATTGACATCAATATGCAGAAATGAACATTTAGAACCCAGTTATCAGCTTTGTCATCACTTAGAATGTCAGTCTCATTCATCTTCTCCTGAGCAAGTCAGTATGAACAGCATAGAACTATTAAGGAAAAATGAACCCAGAGGGCCTCTCATTGTTTTCAGTTCTATTTAGAGTAATTATTAGTTCATTTTGTGCACAGACCTTTGGTATTCAGAATTTGAAAAAATTAGTTGCAATTATTATCAAGAAAAATGTCAGCTTCTCAGAGCATGTTATTATTTGGAGAATGATGATAGATATCAGTGACTATTAAAAAAATGATGTTAGTTTCTAATTTTAGAGTTGAAAATAACAGGCAATTACTGTCCACCTTGGGCTCTCGATTGGTTATGTTTGGAAAGACAAAATAAGATTAACGTGCACTTTAACATGATTAGAAAAGTCGTATGAGAAAATGCTGAGAAGTCCACATTTGGCAGCTAGAGAACCTGTAACATTGAGCATCCATGTCATAAGGCCCTAAATAAAAGACTGAAATAAACTATCACAGTGAATATAACAGAAGTCATATAATCATGTAATAAGCTACCTTTTAAATTTAGGGGTCAAACGTGCACAGACTGAGAGAAAAACAAGCACATGCAGTCTTTGAAAGGCAAATAAGAAACATCCAATGTTTTCAATATTAATCTAATCCCCTGATTAAAATGCCCATGTTTCCAGGTAACTTACAGTGTGATCTGAAAACATGATTGGTCCTCCTTGGAGCCATGGTTGGTGTGAAGCCAGGAACCTGTTCAGGTCACCCAGAGACCATGAATTCTAAAAAAAAAAAAAATAGAACAGTCAGGCAAAAGGGCTTTGATTGTAGAGACCTGAAGAAAACAGCAACACCACTGAGAAATAGCTCATATCAGGTGCTTACTTGGAATACTATCAAACCAGAAATGAAAGATCCAGAGGGAGATAAATGAAATTATAAAAGAAAATCTATAAATAATTGAAAGAAAAAAAATGTTGAGCAGTTTTTATATCAGTTATTATGCTAAGTGTTTTTGTCTGTTATATCCTTTAGTCCTAGAAATGATTTATGTGTAAAGTACGGTACAATTTCTGGCACACAGTAGCGCTCTTCTAAGGTAGCAGCAGCCATTACTATCATTATTTGTCACCTCTATTGCTCTTGCCTTCTCATTGACGTGTAATTGCATGAAATGAAGAAGAAAGTTGTGTGTTTGGTGTGGGACTTACATTTATTAAGTGCCTCCATGGGCCACATTCTAACATGCCAGAATATATCAACTTAAAATCACTCTGGAAAGTAATTTTATTACCCCTAATTTATAGATAAGAATGCCAAAAGTTTCCTTTTCTTAAATTCTTTTTTTATACTCTTTTCCTTAACTTTGTTCTTTCTTTACCTCATTTTTTTCCTCTAGATATACATTTAGCTGCTTTTGCCCAGACAGTAAGAAAACAGTTGGTTTAGTTATAAAAATAGATATATTTCAAAATAAAATAAACACATGCATGTATTATAGACATGCATGTATGTGATATAACATACAATGTATTTTATGTTATACAAGCTTAATGAAGAGAAAGGATAGTGAAACATGTTGAAACTAAGATTTAAATTAGCAGACTAATACATGACACCTATTCAGCTACAGAAGTATCATAAAATAGTCTTTAAGCTTCCTTACATTCATCATTAAGAAATATGAGCTTATCTTAAAGGGCACATTACACACATAGGATAAAAACAAAACATCATAAAAATACTCTTAATTTTTCCTGCTACTTAACCAAATAAAGGACTGAGAAAAGCTATTCTGGTCCTGTTCCCTCTTAAAAATGACCCCACAAAGAATTAAAAAAATATAAAAATCTATTTCTGTGATGGATTCTATGAGATAAGGCGACATCTGTAACCCTGAAACAATATAAAAAGATAGGATACAATAGAGGAGGAGCAAATGACTTGGCAGATAAAAGGTCAAACCCAAGCAAAAAGAATAAAGGACAATTTTATTTTCCTGGACATATTCCAGAAAGGCTTAGAAAATGTAGGTACAGATACACTTAAAGACAAAGAGTAAAAGAAGGATGAAATGGGAATTGTGTGAAAATCTGTTTCATAGATATCAGATCTTCACATGGTACCCATCTTCCTCCTAATTATGAAGCCAGGTAACAATTGCCCCCTGACCTTGAAAGAGTAGGCTGCATAGTCTGTGGAGAGTCTGAAACAGAGAAGTCCTCACTAAGGGAACAGGGGATGTGTTTGTGGGAAGGGAAAGGAGATACACACCTTAGTAAGCACAGGAGTGTAAGATAAAGTCTCACTTGCTTGAATTGGCTTAGACACTAGTAACTGTGTGTTTGCTTATTAGCAAGAGATTGAAAAACCCTGCTATGGAAAGCTGAGCCTTTCCAGAAAAGAGATTTATAATACTGGCAGGGGAAAAAAATCAGTTCATAACATCACAGTGAAATTGATAATTTACAAGCTAACGCTATTCAATCAAATTTCTAGCATATGACTCTTAAATATGATGACAAATTTTTAAACTCAAAAGAATATTTTAAAAAGACATAGAAAGTCATAAAAAAGAGTGTGTTGAGACAGGAAAACACAGGAAGCACGGGTTCTTCATGGAGCTGCGAGGAGGGTCTAAAGGAAAGGAGTCCTGGAGCCCTCAGTGGCTTTTTAGGCTTTATATCGTCTTTCACAGCAAGGCACACATGTACAAGGCAGGGAAGGGTGGCCAGACGGCCAGGAGGCTGTCAGGCTTCTAGCCACCCCCTCACCCCAAATCTTCACCTTCTCAGGGCTCTCTGGAGTGGTCTCAGGGTGTCGCTGCTGCCGCTTCTGTCAGACTGCTTCTGCTGCTGCTGTGCTCCTCTTCCTTGTGCTCGCTGAGTCTCTGCTTCGCGCATGCGCACACTACACCACACCACGCCACTCCACGCCCTTCTTCAGGCGCCTGCCATTGGGCAGTCAAGTAGGCCTACAGAAGCCCATCACCTTGGAGGGGAGGGGGCAGAAAACCCTGACAACTCTTCCACCTACTCTACAGAGTGTAAAATACTAACATTGACCTTGCATGTCTAGATAGGTATATCTATATAATTTATATAGCATATGTAATTTCTGAGAGAGATTACAAAAGATATCCTTTGAAAAAACAAAATCATATTAAAAGAATATTCAAAGAACAAAAATAATTTCTTAGAAAAATACATAATAACAATTTCAATATGATAGATAAAAGAGGAAAAACCAACATTTACTTGTTTAAATAATTATAAAATCAGGGAAGCAATCTAAGAGGACAGAAAATATGGTTCAGAAAAAGAGAACACACAGGGGACTATGTGATGGTGCACGGGTGAATTGGTGGTGCAAATTTTACGAGGACTACACCTGGAAGGAGAAAACATTTTTGTACAAAAAGGAAGAATGATGTAATATATATATATATATATATATATATATATATATATAAAATAAAAAAAATTTAAAATTTAAAGAAATTCATAGTTTAAAAAAAAGAGAGCAAACAGAAATAACTGTTGGGAAATAAAGACCATTTCTCTTAGTTAGGTGGAATTGTCTCTCCAGAATGCAACACAATGAATGAAAAAAGTTTTCTTCTAAAGTACATTCTAATAACTTTTCAGAACAGCAGGGATAAAGAAAACGTTCTGAAAAAATGCAAATTACATTGAAGAGTAGAATACTACAATTTCAAGAGACATCTCAAAAGCAACTTCTGAAATAAGGAAACAAAGCACATATTCTTTAATATTTGAAGAAAATAATTTTTCATTCAAAGCTTCACAAAAGCCTATACAATAAAATCACCTCCAACAGCAAGTGCTGGAAAAAATACAAAGGATTCCTATTATGTTCTTGAAGAAATGTGAACTGGAGAAAACATTATGAAAAGCCACCTGGAAATACCATATAACCCAATCTTAAAAGGAAATACCATATAACCCAAACAATCCCCCTCTTAGGCATATAGTCATAGAATATAAAACCACTGACAAAAAACACATATGTTATACAATATTTACAACAGTATTATTTGCAACAGTTTGGATATGAAAAAAGCACCCTAAATCTCCTCCAACAGTAAATGGATCAAAAAGATGTGGTATAGGTACACGATGGAGTATTATATTACCATAAGAATGGAAGAAATATGCCAATTCTTAAAACATGGCGGGAATTTGAGAAAATTATGTACAGCAAAATAGTCAGAATGATAAAAACAAATATTGGGCATTCACACAGCAATTTGAGAATGTCCTGATTCTACCCATAAAACTATGCCACCTGAATAGGACATTAAATGATCCTTCTTCAAGGGGTTTTACTATCCCAATCAGGATGACTTTAAAAAAAAAACAAAAAAAAAAAAAACCTATCATAGTAATGAAATTTGTGGGTAGAATTATGATGTTTTCGAATTTGCAAAAACTCTAAAAACACACTGCTTGTATACATTTTGTAAGGAAACTGCGAGAGGATAGTCTCCAAAAATATTAGGCATAATCATAAACCAAAACAGGAAAAAACCCTTTGAAATAGAGTCTTGGAGCCAATTCCCAAGCACAGAACTTCTATTGGAAGTTGGAAGTTTCTGGCAAAATTATTTCTCCCGAAATAATTACTAGTAATTACTTGTCAGATTTGACCTCTCCCAAACAATAGGTTACATGCCCAAGATGGCATTTTCCTGCCTCTGTGGACGCAAGGCAGTCTGGCTGTCGGCCAGGTTCCAACTCATGAGGACAGCAAAAGACACAAGAGAATCTCCCAAAGCTGCCATGATTCCCCAGAACAGCACTAGGCCAGTGACACTCAAAACAGCAGCTACAGCAGCCAAACAGGACCCAACAAACGGCTATACTCACGCATTTTAGCAAGGTACCCTGCTCTGGGTCTTTGCCTTCTTTCCTCAGCTGTAAAAGCAACAAAACCAGAAACAGTTTCAGTCTCTCGGCTACTTGCAAAGCCTTCAAACTTTTACCCTCAAAGATTTGCACAATGGGGGCCAAACTTGCTAACCCCACAGTCACAGAATATCCAAAACCACTCAATCTGAAACTCTACATCCTGGTGGCTGAAATGCTCCCGTGACTCTGTCTGCCATCCATTATATTTCTTTTCAGTCTCCACCCCAAAACTGGGATACTTTTTAGCATTTTCCCTGGGGCTACCTATCCTCACCAGCAACCCTCTCCAGAGGGCACCACCTGTAATGGACTTTGGCTTCAGCCACAGGTTACAACTTCTCTCCATTTATTATTATTGTTATTGTTGTTGTTGTTGTTGTTAAAGACTGTTTATGGGACAAGCAAGATTTACAAAGTTCTGCAATAAAATGAGTAAACAAAGTTCTATTTAACTACACTATGTGTAGGATCATTCAGCACTAAGTACCAAGATAGCATTTTTACAGGATGTCCAGAGCTTTTCCCAGTACACATCAGTCACCTTGTCAATGGAGGCCCTGCTGGATTCAAAAGAAACTGATATCATAACCTTAAAGAATGTAGATTAACTAGATTTAGGGTCATCTCCAAAAATAACTTTTTTAAATAGAAGATGCCTACCTCAAGGCATGGCGAAACATCTAGAAAAAAACCACCTTTTTCATATGAAGTCATCCCAAAAGACCCAGGTCCTTTTGCCCACCACTCCTAAACCAAAAGCAAGAGACAAGAGCTGTGAGGAAAGCTGGTATGTCTGAGGGGATAGCTGACTCACATCCTAAGGAAACATCTAGAATTTCTGAGCTTGGGGTAAGAATTTTATGAGAGTATCTTTAGAGTACCTCAGTTTCAACTTTGATTTGTCAGCGTGAGTGTTCAGGTTCTGATATTATCTCTAGTAGTTTTGGAGTTCTTTGTTTTTGTTTTGTTAATTCTAATTTTATTTTTTTAATCTATATCCTTTACATTATTGTGTATTCCCCATAGGTAGTTTCCCACTACCAATTCACCAGTTTTTTTTTTTATTGCTATTATTATTTATGTCTTTTACATTATTGTGTATTCCCTGTAAGTTTCCCACCACCAGTTCAACCTCAAACCCTGGTGATTGTTGCTATTAGTTTTAGGTTGTTGAGATGGTACCCTTAGGGAGGAGTGGGTCTGGGTCCTCTCTCCTGGATTCACCTGTCAATAGAAAAGCTCAGTGGAAAATGCTGGAGGTTTGCCTCAGGCCTCTTGGGGACATTGACTTGTTAATGATCTAAGGGACACAACTAAGTATTCTAAGGGTTGTCACAATGGTTAACTTACGCAGACTTTTCCCCATGTATGTTTTATGAGCCTTCAATATGAGAACCACCACCCCCCCCATCTGATTCCTAAGTAATCAGGGCATTAACACTCAGTCCATGTCACCAATTTCAGAATTTAGAGCCATATAAATTATCATAACTGTGTAATTAAATTTGGTCTTTTTCTCCTACTAATTCAGCTGATCTTCAATTGTCCACTAAACTAGACTAAGAAGAACCCAACAGTGAGAAAAAATTCCCCTGCACCACAATATGCATAAAGAAGAGCTTTGTTTTGTTTTTGTTTTTTTTTTTCCTAACTGAACAGCATGTATTCAGACATTTCTCCATTTAAGACTTTCATTTGTCGCCTTCCATAAATGCTGGCAGAAATCAAGCTGTGCTTAGGGCTCTTTCAGTGAACAGCTTGTGAATTTTTTCCAAGTGTTTTTGAAACCATTTCCACAAGCCTAATATCTGGTGCTAGATTTGTTTTGAGCTCCCAGAAGCCTATAGCTATCTGGGTCACTGCTCCATGCTGGACACTGCCCCTCTTGACCATCTGCTTTAAGCGAGCCTCACACAAGTTCCACACAATAGGAAGTACTCTTGAGATGGCTGAGCCTGTTGCCTTGATTGTGCAGACCAACGGAAATCATACAGATCTTCAAGTCACTCAAGTTCATTCAAATTACCAACTTTTGCAATTACAGTATTCTCATAGTTCTGGAATGTGGCCTTAACTACAATCCAAAGAAATTCAAAAGATAATTAACTTTCTTTACATTTTAGTAATTGCTTTCCAATGTTTACTTCTATTATACCCTACATCATCATGTTGTTTTAAACAAATATATCAGTGGAGATTTTAAGACAAGATTGGTTTTTACACATGTATGTGAAATGAAAAGTAAAGATGTGTGTTACTGTCTTAAACACTTTTTGATACACTTCCAAATGGATTATTACATTGCCTCCAAGAAAACTCTGAGGTCATCTGAATTTAGACCTACTGATTCACATACCTAGAATGAATTTGGGTGATCTTACAGGTTGGGTTGAAATGTGACTTCAAAACTGCAAGATTTTTATGGTTTTTATTCAGGTTTTCCAAAAATAGTATAGCAAAAAATTTAAGATATTTCTTCCATTTAATGTTTCAAGCAATATCTTCAGAAAGAACAGAAGGGAAATTAGAATTTGCTACATCTATAAAGCTTGATTATTTTTAAGTATTTCCTGATATTAGACATTTTCTTTTATAGATATTCCTAGTTCAGGGAGAAGCATACTAAAGCTAGTAGGTCAAAAGAATCACTAAGCAATATAAAAATGGGTCAGCAAAATCAGCATGACCTGCTTGTCATTGGTGAATTACTTCAGCTTGTGATGAGAATACTATGAAGTCTACTTCAGAGCATTTATGAAATTCAGCAGTACACAACTTACCTTGTTCAGAGTATTGAAACTAAAGGTAACTTTATGCATTGTCAATTAAATGTCTACATTTATCTTTAATGTGAATGAAAATCTGCAATATTTCCCCTGAAGGCAGACAAAATCTTAATGGTTGTTAAAGCTATTCAAACATCCTTCAGGTACATTTTAAAAATCTCAAGTCTCTTTTAATGAGTTTTAGCATCTTCTGGATTTAATTATTCCATTTCTTTATGATTTTTATACCCTAGGCATAAACTGACATTTAACAATTCCCTAGAAGAAAAACAAGATCTTATTATCCGACAGATCATTTTTCATATCAGAACCTGCACTTCTGGGGGGAAAATGAAGCAATCCTATTATATAGGAAAATTTGACATTTGTAGTTTGTTTTGCAAAAACTTGGAATTTCCAATCATATATCATATGGCAGATTGGTAAGGCAATATTGTTGGACACTCAAAGTTATTTATCTCTACTTTTATTTATATCCACTAAGAGTTAAAATGACTTTTGAACCCTGGGATTATCTTCAAAATATTTGTCTGTGACAAAGATTTTGTTGTGGACAGACTGTATTATTCACAAAAGGTCTAGTTTTGACATATGGTTCTCTGCATGAGTTCAACTGCTGGCTGACTCCCAATCTGTGAGCTTCACTGCCAGCTAAAATCAATATCATTTTGTAATAGGGAAGCTACCATTATTCTTTTGTAGAAACACGCATTTGTCTCTTGCTTCCAAAGTAATCCATGATCTATACCACACATTTATATACTTTATCAACAATATCTTATATTCTGCTTCATGTTTCTGTATATATCTCCCAAAAGAATTTACCAAGATCAAGAACTATGTTTTACATCTACTTTTAATTTATTAAAGTTTTACAATAGTGCTAGATACATTGGTTGGTTTTCATTAACTATTCGAAACTTTGTTTGGATACTAACTACTAAATGCATTTCTTACTTTGTTCTTATAATTTATCAGGGAAACCCACTACTAAATACTTATATTTATAGGTTGCACAACCTTGCCTTCCTCAAGATACTATGTGTTTGAAAAGCCTAAAAGGAGAGAGTAACAGTTCAGCTGTAAACTTTGAAAATTATCCCAGAGAATGGTGGATACAAAGTGTTGTCTACCATAGGATCTGAGAGGCAGGCAATAAACAGAAAACTCTAGGGTTTCCCATAATAACTTTTTTGTTTTTACTAAAAGGAGATTTATTATAAACTGGCGTGCCCTATAAGGCAATTAAATGTATATAAGAAAAGAGTGTGTAGCTCATTGCCCTAATAAAAGAGAAAATACCATGGCAGAATTGGTTACCTAAGATGCAGTCCATATAGTTATCAGGACAGAAAGAAAATGAAAAAAATAAAAGTTGTACAAGAGTGAAGTGCTATTCTTGGCTAAGAATGAATTATCTTTTCCCAGTTGTATAAAAACTCTGTAGTAAACAATAGAGTTTTCACTTACTAGAGTAAAATTTGGGATTTTTTGAGAATCTTCATAAAATCCCAATGAAAAATTATCTTCTTGATTTTTTTCAAGATCTATCATAGGACTAAGTCAACACTATTGATTGTAATCAAGATTCTCTTACCAGAGTGGGAAAAAGATGGGTCATGTGGAGTGGGTGATTGCTGGCAATTCTGTTCCTGGAAATTCCTTTCATTTCTCTTCTGTTTCTTCCCCTATCTTGGTTTTCACCTCTATTTTGCAGGAGTCTATTCTCCTGTAAGTAGCTTTTGGAGAAAGCATTTTTATGTATTTTTCCCACTCAGAGTTGTTTTAAATTATTCTGTTATCCAATTGTTAGCAGGCAAACTGAGGGCCATCTTGCAAACCCAAAATATGCATGCTCTAAATGGGTTCTGTGTTTTCCTATCCTCATTCTCAGTTCTTGAAAAAAGTATCCTTTATAAGTCACCTTTGAAGGATAATTTTTAAAATATTTGTCATGTAAAAGACACTGTCTTACATCCTTGAAATACAAAGGAGAGAGGCACAGAGTAATATAGGAGATGCTTTAATAATGGCTTGGGAAGAATGAAGTGGGTGCATGAAAAACAAACAAATCACTGTCTCTCCCTAAAGGAAATAGAACAGACTTTATAGAGGAAGTGACATTTCATTTAAAATTTATAAGAATAGGAATTCCAGCAGGAGTTTGGGGGAAGTGAAAAAAGAGAAGAGTATTTCAGGCATGAAAATAAAATGAGCAAAACATGGACATGTGGAATAAAGCTGGGAACTTTTCAAGAAAAATGTAACTAAAGAAGAAAGTATATTGAGGGTAGTGGTCTTAATGAGAATGTAAGGTAAGTTTAGGATGAGTGTGAAAGTCCTCCTATTTGCATTAGGGAGTTTATATTTTTTCTGTAAGTGATCCACAGACAATAGGGGGAGAGCAATTATATCAGAATTATCAGCCCAAAAATTATCTTTGAAACAATTGAAAGGATGTACTGAAGACCAGGAGCAATCAATGCAATTTATTCAATCAGAAAATACTCATAAATTCATTCATAAGTATTTACTGTGTACCATTACAAGCCAAGCTTGCAGCTAGAGATACAGAAGTAAGTAAGAAACACGAAGCTCTGGCCTCTGGGAACTTACATTTTAAAGGACGAGAGCACATGAATGCTGTGTGGGAGACAAGCTGGGTGATGTAATATAGTCAACTTTACTAAGGGTTGGTATGAGGAAGTTCTAATTTAGATTAGGTAATCAAGGAAAGTCTATCTCCGGATATGACCCAGGAACCAACTGTATCACAATCATGTGAGAACCTCCTTTTTAAACAAATTCCCACACAGCAGATCGGTACAAAATGACTCAGAATTTCTTGAGTAGAATCTGGAACTTTGAATATTTTAGCAAGCCTCCCAGATAAATCTTAACCATGCTGAAATTTGGTAACACTGACTATGCAGACTGAGAGCTTAGAGGGGTTCTGTGCAGAAGAAAGAACATATGAGTAATGCAGATGGAAAGATTCAGGGAGATCTGAAAGAAATTTGGGGAGCAGGATCAGCAAGTGAGCATTATGATCTAGCTACTGGCCCTATTGTACATAGTAAATTACCAAATAATTGAATGTATAAGATGAACAAATTCACATCTTGATTTTAACAATTTAAAATACCTTAATATAGCACTCTCTATATATCAACATATATCAAATATATATATATATATATATATATATATATATATATTCCTGAAGATTTCTGCAGAATAAATCTGTAAATATAAAAATTTAAGGACCCTGACAGGTAGAGCAAAAGATATTTGAGGGTGGTGCAAGTAATTACGATGGAAGTAAAGCGTAATGTCATAGCATCAAGATGACAGAACAGCAGACAATTTAATTCTAGGGGGGGAAATTGCTACTGCCATACTTCAATTTGAATGCTATGCTAACAGTCTGGGTAATTTTTTGTACTAAATATTTGAGTTCTTCTGGGAATTAACGTAATTGCAAATGTTGAAGCAAAATTTATGATCAATACAAGCTCCTAGCAGTGTCCTCATTAATCCCCAACATTCAATTTTCAAATTCTAAACCACAAAGGATCTGAATATATGGCCTTATGGTGATCGTACATGTATTTTTTCACTATGGGGTTGAAAGATGCCCTTGGAAAACAACACTGCAAGTGTACTGTTTATATACCCAGAGAGCAGTACATCTGGAGATGCTAACAGGATTCAGTTTCCTTTTTCTGCCTGGACAGCTTATGTCCTCCACACCCAAGTATGCATATGCTGAAGGATGCTTCCATACAGCTATGTAATGGCATTGTGTTCTTTTATAGCACTTTAAGATTTATAGAGTTGTTTTATATGCATTATCTTAATGAATTTTTACAGTCAATCGATGATATACTTATAATGCCATTTTAGGTGTAAGAAGACTGGGGCTCAGCGACTTTATAATATAACCTAAGGACACACATCTAGGGAGCAAGGGGACCCAGAATACTTGTGGTATTTTGACCTTTCTCCAGGAAGTTCCACATTTAGATTACCTGTAAGAAAGGAATTTTGCCAAGGGATTTCTTTCACCTTTGTTGTAGGTCATTCTTTCTCCTCTCCTTCCTGTCTTTCTTGCACCCCTTCTATTGTGACGTCTTCTCTTTTTCCTCCCTGGTACATATTCCAAGATACCTGAAAGAGCAGTGTTGCAGCTATGTCCTACTAGTGAGAAACTGTTAAAGTTTCTCTCTGTTTGGTAATATTCAGGACTCTGAACCTCTTTTTTGACATTCAAAATTTAATGGTGCTGTTGATCTGTTCTTGGAAGACCCAGTTCTCTGTTAGCTGAAGTAGCACTGATCAGTGACCTGAAAGATTCACACCCATTAAGATATCACTGCCCTCCTCACCACAGATTTTCCTCACAGTTTCTGTAAGTTCAGATAAGGTTATAGAGAGTCTTGTCCACGGAAGACAGCAGTATCTGGCCTGGCAGCTTCTGCTTGTTCCTCTCCACCTCATTCTCTGTCTTGATCAGAGATCCCAAACAGAATCCCAAGGACTAAGCTGTACCTCAGTCTGTTTTATTTTGTTTCCTTCCCTAACCCCTTATTCCCGGCCCCAACTTTCCTTCTTCCTCTCTCCCTCTACTTCCTTTTCCCCACTTCCTTCTCATTCTCCTCTTTTCTGTTCCTCTTCCTCTCCATCTTCTCCTTCTCCTTTTTCCACTTCAACTTCTCCCTTCCTCACCTCTTCCCCTCTACTCTTCCTCCCTCTTTTTCTCTTCCTCCTCCTTCTACTCTTGCTTCCTCCTCACCCCCTCTAGTAGGTCCATACAATTTGTAGTTTGCCACCTTGCTGATTCTGCCTGTAAACTCACATGAGACCAGCTTCACTAATCTGCTTGACTTCTGGTTTCCATGAGCATTTGAGATTGTGACTCCAATTGTAACTTATAATTATTCACTTCACTTTCTGCTATCATTCTTCTTCTCTTCTTCACCTCATATTAATGTTTGGTCTCCCAAGTACCAGAAACTCCACTTTCCAACTTAAGAAAGAGATGAATAGTTAGCCTTAACTCTTTGATCCTTAGCTTGTTATGTTTAATTCAATACAAATATTAAACTCAACTTCAACTTTGTATTATGTGATTTATTTAAAAATATCGTATATTGATGATTATGTAGGCTGGTAGTTGTGGCACATGTATTTCACTATTCTATGTATTTTCTGTATCATAAGACATTTTCTAAATAAAAAACAAACAAAAATTTTGGTGAATTCTTACTTCACCAAATCCCATTCAATTTAATCCTTGAATGCAGTCATTCATTGGGTAGCCCTTGAGCTACTCCTTCTTCTTCAACCCATGCATTTGCAGTGTTACATATATTTTTTCTTCTCAATGAAATGAATTATAGCCTGAGATATTTCTGTCTCAAGGCAACTGTATCTTACCACTGTTTCAAGGAACATTGCCTTGAATAAAAGTAGTAAAGTTTCACATGGAAGATCAGACGCCTACTCTCATCTCAAGACATGACCTGAGAATCTATATTTGAATGACCATGTCTTTTGAGATTAAGATTAAGAAGCACAGATGGCTGTTTGTTACTCTGTGGCTTTGACGACTGCCTTTTCTGAACCTGCGTTACAACCAGGATGCTTCATTTCATACATGCTACTCACTTATCTCCTGTTCAATTATAATCTCGTGGCTTCAAAACCACTTTGTCAGGCAGATATGACCTGAATCTCCAGTCCACTTTGTATTACTTCCTTTATAGCCTCCTTTTGTAATTGCAATTACTTGTTCAGTGTCTGTCTTCTTACTGGGCAGAATTCTATGTGGAGATGATGTGTATGAGATCTACCTTTTTCATTCTTGCATTAGAGTGAAAAGCACTTAGTTTGTATCAAACAATAATTTGTCTAATGAAGGAGGGAAGGAAGCAATAATGGAGTGAAGAGGCAAAACAATTGCAGTTTTCCAGAGTATATATGAACCAGTGTATATTCTCGAGCTTTTGCCTTCTTATTCCCTACTCGGCTGCACATTTAATTTCCTTCCTTTTGCTTGCACTGAGATAAGTGTCAGGGGAAATGTCCACAAAATGATGGTTATGACTTTTATAATTATTAATAACTGAGGGTTTTGTGGTAGGAGTCTTAGTGCCTATCCTGCAGCTGAAGCCTGAGAAGAAAATATTTAATTCTCAGTGATGTCAGTCTAATAAATCAGGGCTTCAACAATGTTAATTAACTGGAAAGTATATGATTTGGAAAAGCCCATTAAACCTCTCCTAGATTAAATGCTATTGAGAGGCTGGACCAATATCCACGCTGAATCTCCCACTTTGCTGTCAGTCTTGTGGAATGAGAAATGTTGGCCACAGGTGGAACCACCTGTCTACACAGTGATAAGGAGCAGGTTACAGCCATTTCTTAGACAAATGGGTTATGAACACATATCAAAGTTTTATTTCAAAGTTGTCCTAAGGGAACAGGATTTTAAGAAGGCTGTCTCAGGGATTTATCTTCAGCAGAGATAAGGTAGAGCAGATATAAAAAAGGGGGAGGAGGAAGAGGAATCTGAGGATAATTAGGAAAGAAGCCAAAAAGAGCCTTAGTCAGTTGATGCTGCTATAACATAGCGCCGTAAGAGTGGGTGGCTTATAGCAACAGAAATTTATTCCTCACTTCTCACTCTTTTGGAATGTGGGAAGTCCAGGTTGAAGGTGCCAAAAGATTTGATGTCCAGTTAAAGTCAGCTTCCTCATTCATAGATGCTGTCTTCTCCCTATGTCCTCACATAGTGGGGTGAAGGGAGGGGAGAGAGAGAGAGAAATTCTTATATATCTTCTTATAATGGCACTAATCCCATAATCCCATTCATAGTAGTACACTCTCAAGACTTAATTACCACTCAAAGTTCTCACCTACTAATAACATATTAGCATAAGGATTTGGGAGAGATGCAACTATTCAGTCCATTAAAATCCCCCCAGACGCCTGAAATTCTTGTCTGCACCATGTGGAAAACTTGTCCATTGCATCCCACCAACTCCGAAAGTCTTAACTCTTCCAGCATCAACTCTAAAGTCCAAAGTGTCACCTAAATATCACACGTCTGGTTCTTTGCTGCTCTAAGGCTCTGTGATTTGCTCATCTGGGCTGTAACATCTAAGGATTCCCTTTCCAAATCAGATACAGGTGAGATCTGAAGGACAATTCATTCCGAAGTAAAATTCCTTTCCAACTGTGTATCAGTGAAACCAAGCAATTGTATTTCTCCAGAATACAATGGTAAGAGAGGAATGAAAAAGACATTCCTATTCCAAAAAGAAGAAATAAGGATTAAGATGAGACAAACAAGTCCAACACCCAGTCAGGGAAACTTCATAAGATATTAAGGCTCAGGAATAATCCTTTTTGTTCCATGCTCTATACTCCAGGTCTACTGGATCAGTGGTCCTCCCCTCTGCTCCACAGAGGAAAAGTTCCTGCCCTCCAAGAGAGATCTCACCCTGGGGTTCTGGAAAGCCTTTCTCCCACATCTTTTGGCAGAAATCACTATAGTGTTGAAAGCCAGGGTATGCCCTCTTCCTGTGTTGGAAAAGAGGGGCCAGAAGCTCCATGATGTCTGGATCACCTTTGGAGTTACTCTCCTCAGGTCTTGAAGTGCCAGCCTTCTGTTCAGATAGTTAATTAGGTCCTTGCTTCATATCCATACTAATTTCCTTATCAAGCTGTTACTTGGTTACACCCTTATTGTTCCAAACATTTCTCATTTTTCAAAATTTTCCAAATCTTTAAGTTCTGGTTCCTCTTTGTTTAATAATTCCTTCTTCAATAGATTTTGCCCGTCACATTTTACCATAGGGAATCAGGAGGAACCAAGACACTTCCTTCAACCCTTTGCTTAGAAATTTCCTCCACTGACTGTCTAGTTTCTTCCCTTGCAAATGGTGACTTCCATAGCCCACTAGAACATGAACACAATTTAGACAAGCTATTTTTCAACTTTTAACATAGATAACCTTTCTCTAGTCTCTAAATAACTTGTTCTTTATTTATAGGATCTTTGGTGGTGAGTGTCATGTGGTTACATAATCTCATTTCCATTTGAAACTTCATCAGAATGGTCTTTACCATCCATATTTCTATCAACATTCTGTTCAGGATCACTTAGGTTTTCTCTAGAAGAGGGTAGCATTCTCCATAGCTTTTCTTTTCCCCTTCTGACCTCTCACTGGAATAAAGTCTCTCGAACAATGATCTTGGGTCATAACATGACCCTCAAAACTCTCAATTTCTATCACCCAGTTCCAAAGATGCTTCACAAATTTCCGGGGTTTTGTAATAGCAGCACCCCATTTCTCTGTACCAATTTATGTTTGTTTTTTATTCTGTCAGTTTTTATATAACAAAAATATATTTTTCTGTCTTCTCATTTTCCCTCCAGAGAACAATAACGGTAATTGCAGGAAAAGTCAAGGGGGATAGGGACCTGGATATTTATCTGTTCTGGATCCCTGAGTCTGGCAATGCCTTCATGTTCTATGCTGGTGTTTAGTGAATACGATTCTATGGAAAATGCAGAGATGGCACAGACAGATTCAAAGCTATTCCCCAACATCAACGAGCTCATGTAAGGGCAGACCTAGGTATTGATCCTTTTCCCATGTGCAAGTTTATTATATGGGGAAACTCTGACAGATGATCTAGGGGATAGAGAATACAAACAAAGCACAGGAGAGAGATGGAAGGTAAATAATCACTCCATTTTCTGAGAAGCACAAATGTGTTGAATAATTCCACTGTCACAGTGTTTTTATAGAATAAAAGTAAAACTCTATCATGAACTTAATGGGCCAGATACTGTGCTAAGTGCTTTACCTAGATTATTTGTTTCAATTTCTAACTCCACTGAGTGAGAGGAACTATCAATTCCTCCATTTTACAAATATTGAACAGAAGCCCAAACTTGGTTGGGATTATCTGGAGGAAAAGGAGTAAAAATACTGACTTGTGATACAGAATTTATTTAACTTATAAGGTGCCAGGTCTATGTGGCAGGAAGAATTTTAAATTTTTCCAGGATGCTTAATATGTAGCACAGTTTGAAAGTCATTTGGTTAAATCACTAGCCCAAAGTCAACCATGTAGAAAAGTGAAGGTCAAATATTTGAATACAGGTTGCCTATCCAGAGCACCTATATCTTCATACTATGTTACTCCATCTTTGCTTACATGTACTGTATGGAATTTCATACAAAAACCTGGAAAGTAGTGAGATTTGTACCCATTTTACAGATGAAGCATCTGAGAGAGAAAAAGTTAACTTACTATCAAGTGACACAGCAAATCAGTGAGAGGTTAGATTTGTACCCGAGACAACAGAGTTCTGCTGCTCCATGTGTGGATTAGCTCCCCGGCCAGGGATCAAACTCAGGCCATAGTGGTGATAGTGCTAAGAATTAACCTCTAGGCTACCAGAGAGGTCCACATCAGTTCTTTTTTATTTATCTGTGAGCACCCAGAATGTTCTGTCCCTAGATCAGACTCTCCACTGTGCATAATAGAGGTTAAAAACACCAGAGGAAGAAGACATGCTCAGAGGCTGATACTTTCATCTCTATGGCAATACTGGAAGAAATAAGTTCCTGTTGTTGCAGTGCATTCTCTCAGACTCACTGAGTGGTGCAATATAGTGATATCAAGGTAAAGGAATGCTCTCCATATAAAACTTCAGGTATATGATACTGAAATTTCTGCAAACTGGCCTGATTATTGGATATCATTTACAACATTATTTCTATGAAAATAAATTCACAAAAGTATTTTTGGGTGACAATTGCAAAGTGGAGGATTGTCTGTACTATATAAACACCAGATGTTAATATAATAAATGCCAATTTGTATGTATGTAGAGAGACGTGATTTAAAATTATAAATATAAACTGAAGTCTCTGCTCAAAAATATCAAATGAATGTGTCTTTTTCTTATTTTCTGAGGTTGACAGAATGACTTTTAAATCTGCACTATAGCATTAAACATTGTTTCTTTGAATTGCATTTCCCTATTCCAAGCAGCTAGCATCTGCCACACAAGCCACATATGGTGGCTTGGTTAGTGAAGTGATGAAGAATTATAGTAGGCAACAACCACCTGATTCAATTAGTCATCAGTCATTTAAAACACATCAAGCTTTGTTTTGACTGCCAGGGCCTTTGCACTAACTAGATAAACAACTGATGTTCCGTGTTCAGACTCACAAAGTGAAGATCATCCCCTAGCTGTCCTCTTAATAGCATACTCTCCCCTCTAGCAAGTCTGCCTCAGTCACCTCAGTCTACTCAAAATTTCCAGAAGGCCTACATCCTTACCTCATGCCTACAAAGCACTTCTGCCTAACCTCATCCCTGTGTATCTTTTCTTTCGTCCCAGAAGTCTTCCCAAAGCTTGTAGTGTGGAATTTCACTTCAAGTCCTCAGCATCTCTTTAGCACAGTAAATGGTGGCTATGTCGTTCTGCCTCACTGTCACCTTAAAGTCCTCCCACAAGTGCAAGAATTCCTGTTGTGTCTTCAGCACTGACATCAGCAGGCACTGGGACTGTACAAGGAGTAAATCCTAGGTACTCCTAATCTGGTAGTGATACAGATATCTAAAGAAATTTACTATAAAGTAGTTGAATCTTTTTAAAATAATATTTTTTGTTTTAAAATATATATATATTTTTTAACTAGGTAATATATTTATTTGCTGTAAAAGTTACAAATAAATAACACAGTGAACATTCTTCCTCCCACCAAAGGGGAGTGGATTATCTCTGCTCTAGGCTGTTTGAAGCTTGCTGTAGTCTCAAAGTGGGAGGCTGGAATCACATTATGGAGATTTAAACACAAGACACTGGCATTAAGTAAGCAGAGACAGTAGCTGGGCTATTGGTCAAGCTCCTTATATGTGACCTCATGTTGCTGAGTCTTTTTCATGATAGGAGGCTGGTTCTGAAGGGGAAGGATCCCAGAAGGAAAGAAGTGTAAGCTGTGTTGCAAACCTCACAGCAGCATTACTACTAACTCTTGGTTAAAGCAGAGCAGCGCTTTCAGGTTCCAAAGGAGAAAGAACACACTCTACCTCTGATGGAGAATGACAAGCCTCTGGAAGAGCATGTGTGACTACAAATATCTCCTGACCATCTCAAAATGTGTAGTCTGTCATCCTTGTTCAGGCATCAGGCTTTGTATCTCTTCAGTTCATGGATCAGCTAGGGGTCCCCATTGGATTACAGGATCATGTCTGGTTTCCCTGTTGTAACAGTGCAGGAATGACCCCTGCTCCAAGCCCTGGGAAGGTTTCAGTGCCACTTCTAGTGTGTAGGTTTGGTTCACAGGTTAGGTTGCTGTCTTCTTCCTCAACCACATCAGGGGAATAAGAATAGAAATAAGAAATAGTTGATGTTTACTCATCTAGGAAACATTTCTTCCCCCATCTGCTGGTGATTTTTGGTACACATTATTTCTTTTTTCTAATAATGGGAAATATTATGAAAAAAAATTGTTATTAGTGCACTTGATTATGTATGAAACACTCAAACATGGTCAGTGCTCAGAAAAAAAAAAGATGTTATTTACCAAAGGTAGGGGGGTGTAGACTATCTCTAGTTTCAATTATCCATTCTGGTTTTCTTTTGCCATGATTAGCACCATCAACTAATTCTACTTTTAAAAAGAATTTTTTATAGACTCAATTATTTCATACTAACATACCCTGCTCAGTTAAGCCTGTCAATAAATGCAGCATTTCCTTTGGCTAAACTTTGCAGGTGCATTTGAATTAGAAAACAAACACAACAAAGCTGTTGATTTCTCACAATAACTTTTTGCTGAACAGCACTAAGTAGCACATTAAATATCAAAACAGAAATCACACATGTCCTAAATTGACTAGTAGAGGTAGAAGATTTTGTATCAGAGTAGGATGTGAGGTGAAGACAATTTTATAGAATGAGACAAAGAACTACTGAGGGTAATTGTCTTGGTTCCAAAAGTGGCATCTGAATGGTGTAAAAGCAGCATCGAAGGGATATCTGTACTATGAAAATTTACCTTAGAAATTGTCGGAGGTTGTCAGTTGATGAGGTAGAGTAGCAAGAAATTCAGAACTGAGATATGATAATCATTCCAAACAATATCTCTCATGCAGCAGGCACCAAAAGACTGAACCACAATGGTGAGGTTCTATGTCACAAAGGGTGACCAACTGTTAGCCAGGTATACACAGTCTCAAGTAACAAATGCTGGGTATTTTCTATCACTTAGTAAAGATGGTACAACTAGCTTAAAAGAGCAAGCACCTAGGAAAAAATCAGATTTTGTTCACTGAGGAAGTAGATAGTGAATGTCAGACAATGAATTTAGGAAATCCTAGGTCAGATGCAGAGGAAGAGATTCAGGATATAAACTCAGTCATCTAAGAGCAAGCACTGGGCCAAATGCTTCTTGATCTGAGTGTCTGATTCAATTTCAGATCATCATCCATTGTTTAGAAAAAGTTATTTTTATAATGATTTCCATCTTGCCCTTTGCATATTAATTTAAACAACTTGGAAAGGTCCGAATCTTGGAGAAAGGATTCAAGAGGAGTCAAGAAAAGACACATATCAAAAAAACAAAATTATGGAAGACATTATATTTTAAACAAGGTTTTATACACACAACATGGATCTGACATCAGGGCAACTTTTGTCTCCCTTCCAATGTATCAACCCTTTCATCAGGTCTTCCAAAAGTTTGAACTTTTCTTGATTTCCCTCAAGATTTCGGTGCTTGCTGGAGGGGGAAGTAGGATATGACTTTCTGATGGGACTATTATTTTGGACTTTGCAAGCCACACATGTAACATGTTATACAGCCTCTTAGTAGTGGGTGAGGATAATTGGATACCATCCTCCCTGCAAACAGAGCACCGTGACAGCTGATTTTACGTCTTGTGACCTTTTCATGAAAAAAGAGATGATTACAAAGTCCCTCATGCTGCCCTGAGCATGTTTTAAATTTGTTGGGAAACTTAATTATAGCTTTTTACACTCATTTTGTGCACTATATAATCCAAATCAATTCATGTTTAAGTTTTAAGATTTACACTCCGCGCTAATCTTCAGTTATCACTTCATCCTACTCTTCAAGTATTCCCAACTGCAAAAGAAGTGTTGACAAATTAAAATTACTTTCTTGTGTAAATGAGCACATAGAAAAATTATATATTTCTATTTATATCATTTTAGCAGCATACAGTGCTTTTCTAGAACCATCTTTCTTCACTTCATATGACATTTTATGGAGCAGATTCATACATAAAACAATGACAATAGTGTAATTTTATTGAGTATTACTTCATGTCAGAGAATGTTTAAGGTTGTTTACATGTGATTTATTTAAATATTTCATTTTATATGTAATACATACATGTAAAATATTACAGGTTTTATATGTACTATCTCATTTAAGTCACACTAAGTACCAGAAGAAAATCCCCATGATGACATGTAGGCACAGAGACATAAAGTCACCTGCTCCTGGTCACACAGTTTGCAAAACATGGAGTTTTAACCTTGACCACTGAGGTGTGGAACCTGCACTGGAGAAAAAGAAGCTGGGGAGCAAAGGAGAACCACTTCCCAAGCTATACTGTACTGAAGGACAAGCAGCTTGTGATGGTGAATTTCAGAACTGCTGCGGATGAGTGACTGCTCAGCAGTAGTGTATCGGGCAGAAGGGTGGAAACATCTGCCTCAGCTGGGAGGAGGAACGATCAGTGGCATCCACTACATTGTGTGGTGACAAAAAAGCATTCTGAGATTTAGGCCTGTAATTCACTGTTTATTAATTATTACAGACATTGAACATCCTTAGTGACCACACAGGGTGCACACCCCCCTCGTCTGAGCCACAACACTGCTACTGTGCACCTTATGCTCCCTTCCACACTCCTGAAAGGTGGAATTTATTGGGCTTACCTTGTCCCCCTCTCATCATTGTACGTTCAGCGAATGTGAAGCTGATAATCACCCCATTGAATCCGTGGTGTTCCATCCAGAGAAATGGAACTTAAAGAGCTGTGTCATAGAAAAATATTGCATGTAGGTATAAACCATGCTACAACCTGGTTTAGAAACCAAGAAATGGGATTTGAGCCTGATTCAGATGTCCTGAAGGAGTGAGAACCTTGGGAGGACTAAAGAAACTTTGAGTGTCATTTTTGTGAGGGATAAATGGGAATTTTTAATGGCAAAATCTTTTGGAGATCTAGTGATTCAGGTATTCCATGTTTTTTATTGGACCACTGTACCTGAATATTGGCAGATACTATTTATTTGTTCAAATGTGGTGGGAGTGATGTGATGAGACTACCATCTTTTGTTTTATAAATATCTGGTGGATTCAGTGTTGTTCCCTGGGGATCTCTGAATTTCCATGTAAGAATTCCAGCTATCCTAAGAAGAGAGATTGTGGAGAATTGAGAGAAAGAGACCCTAAAGTTATAATGAGAGAGAGACAGAAAGAGAGAGAGAGACAGAGAGACAGAGAGAGAGAGAGAGAGAGAGAGAGAGAGAGAGAGAGAGAGAGAGAGAGAGA